>JAUZSX010325139.1:0-11402 GCA_034780655.1 Idiosepius hallami | reverse complement strand
AGAATATTCAACTGTAGATAACAAAATCCAGGAAGGGGTAAATGCTTTGTCCTCCAACAAGCAAATCTCTCTCTGAGCAATAGCAAGTGTCAAATGGCAGTGGCAAAATGGAGTCAACTAAACTTGGTGTTTTTATAGATAATATTTATCATTTACGCTTTCTGAGTAGTGCAAACCTCGTCTCCCCTATAAATAAAAAATGAGATTAACCGTGCGTTCATAACTCTATTTAAAAGGATTAGGGGAGAGGAAGAAGGAAAAATGTCCCAGTAGACCAAATATTTTAACACTACTACTAAAAAAAAAAAAAAAATCGCCAAACTGTTTATATACATTAAAACAATCTTATAATAATAAATCAAAACTTTGGTTCAGAAAACCCTGTAGATTTTAATCTCTCATAATATTTGCATTGTATCATGCAGTGGCGTAGCAGAGTGAGGTGGAGGAGATAGTCCGGTTCGCCACGGGTTGCACATGCCACAGGAGGTAGGGCTGTGCTTAGTGCTCCCACAATTGCCAGGTGGTGCAAGCTTCCTAATTGCCCGCAAGGCTCCTTGGCTTCTCAGATCTTTTGTAATGTAAAAAGTTACCAAGTTAATTATAAGGATTAACTAGAAAATCATTCACACACTTGAAATATGCACCTATCAATCAATCACTCTTTCTGTCTATCTCTCTCCCTTTTTTTTCTCTAGTCTTTGATTGTGAACTCCAGTATGTTAATGAGGTACAAATTGTATTTTAGGGTAAAGGGACCGCACGGAGCATTCTGCGTCGGGGTCACTATGTGGCTAAGCACGCCACTGCCAGGGGACAGTATTTTGAGGGGACAAAATAGATAATGGAAAAAAATAATAGTAAATAGCTAACAAAAATTCTATAACCAAAGATTTTATAAGGTTGTAGTTTGTTTTATGTGCGTAAAAATAATAATGATAATAATAATAATAATAATACTGTTTTAATAATAATATTGTTTTAAACAGAGTTTACAAGGGCCCAACAATATTTTTTGGACACTTTGAAAAGATGGTCAATAGCGCCAAGAACTTTTGAGATTGAAAGTACGTAGTTGAGAAGTGAAAATCCACTACTAGTGGAATCATTTTTTTAGTTTGGCTTTAATAATTTCAGTTTTTTGTGATTTTTGCGAAAAAACTTGCGTGACACTACTTTTTGGACATGACAAAAAATCCTTTAAGAGCTATGTTCATGTATATGTTGCTGTATGCAAATTTACTACTAGTAGACTGTTCAGGGGCATTTGGCACCCCTACTACTATGTTAACTTAGGACAATGCAATAGCATAAATAGTCTGGACATTTTTGGCAAAATAATTAAGTTTAATGAGGTAAAATGCATTCAAAAGAAGTCCTTTGCTTGGCACGGAAGAAGCGGGAAGATGGTATTAGCATTAGAAGGATCGCTATGGATTGAAAACTGTGAAAATCAACGGTTGAATACATACTGAAGACAAACTCCAAACGAAAAAAGAAGAGAGGATGAAAAAGATTAATTGGTCAGAGGACTGAAAAGAGAAAGAAGAGGACTGTGACACGGCTTTTGACATCTGGAGAAGAAGTTACAAGAAAATTGAAGGAGAAATGTAAAATTGGATGTTAACATCCGGACAGTACAAAGAAGTTTTTTTTATTTTTATTTTTGAGATGAGGCATCGTAATTTAGGTATTAACTTTATTATTCGGAAAAAAAAAAAAAATACCTACTAAGATGAGGACAAAAGTCCGAATAATAAAGTTAATACCTAAAGTACAAAGAAGGTTGCATTGAATTGATTTAAAGAAGGCAAAGACTAAGAACAAAATTTACACTAACAAAGAAACACAAAGACTGGAGTGTGCTAAAAGGTGGTTAAAAAAGCATTTAGACCTTAAAAAGGTTATATTAACTGATGAGAGGTGTTTCAAGTTTGATGGTCCCAATGGATGGTGTACTTGGTCAAGAAGGAGTGCACCTGTTGTACTGGACAAACAAAAGATGGGAGGTGTAGGAGTTATGGTTTGGAGTATAATCTTTGCTAATGGAAATATATGGTTGGAGTGGCTGAAATGATGACAGAACAGCGAGAGCTACTAACAGTTGCTGAACCGGAAAGTCCTACCAAGGATAAGAAGAGAGATGGGGAATGATTTTGTTCTACAGCAAGACAATTGCTGCATCCATGTGTCAAAACTCATGAAAAAAATGGAGGGCTAAAGTGAATATGACTATTTTGGAATGGACTGCAAGAAGCCCAGATTTGAATTTAATAGAAAATGTTTTGGAAATGCTTGCGCAACTCGTCTATGATGGACCTGAAATAACGAATATATCTCAACTATGGGAACAAATACAAGAAGCCAAAAAATAACTAATAGAAACACGTAAATATGTTATTGTGGATATGTTTGATCATTATGAAAAGAGATTAATAAAAGTTATTGACAAGACAGGTAATATTTCAGACTATTAACAGATTTTCAACGATGTCCGAAAAATAATGTTGCGTGTGTTTTGTAAAAAAATGATGAAAATTAAATATTTTTCTTTAACTAATTGATTTTCTTCCATATTTTTTACGGATATTGTCTTTATATGTTTATGCTAATCTATTGAAGCAATTTCAACACTCTATGGAACTCAGAAACTAGAATACTAAAGTGTCCGAAAAATATTGCCAGGCCCTTGTATGACTTCTGTATCATCATTCCAATGAAAATAAATATTTTATGTTGAATATGATTAGATTCTTGACTGTAGTTCCATGATGAGTATTTCTAGGACTTTTTGGAATTTTTAATGTTAACAGATTATCAGTAGTGTTAGGGGAGAGGCGCAAATATTACGAATAATGCCCTGAAAGGCAAAAACTTAGCTCTAAGCCACTGACTTATTTTTTTTGACAGCATGATTAAATCTTGTCCCTGTATCTGGTGGTTCTTGATTTGTTTATTTTCTGTTTAACGACATATCAACCTTTTTGGGGCAGCGACAGTGGAACATTGGTAAAAGCTCGGGCTCTGGAATCTTATTATGCTAGATCAAATCTCAGTCAAAACCATTGCATTCACCTTTAGCTGCCTCGGGCAAATGGGGCTCGTTAACTCAGTAGAGCAGTTCTTCTAGGTGAAGAGTAACACCGAATATAAAAGGCCTGGATAAGAGCACATAAGAATGGCCTTGTGCCAAACTTGGGTTGGTGTTCAGCAAGTAAACATAATATCAACCTTTTTAGGTCATTTTAATTTCAGGGACAATTACTTTTCATCATGCACACTTTTTTTAAACCCTTTTGAATGTAAAAAGCTGATATATCGGCTTAAGTGACCTAAAGCAAAAACAAAAAAAGAGACACGTCGATATTTCGACGATAATATGGTCCTGGTCTTTTAATAGTTGGTAATTTTCCTAAGTCAGGGTCCAAAGATCAAAAAGCCAAAATATCAATATTTGTATGTTTTTATATGCTTTAGATCGCCAGGATCGATAGATTGGTTATTTAGGGTTAATAACACAAATTGCACTATTTAATCTATAGCTGGAGAGAAGATGGGGATCAGTGGCATAGCAAGGGAGGGGCGGAGAGGGCAGTCCGCCCCGGGCAGCACTTACTAGGGCACGGTATTTTGTGGGGGTAAAAAATAAATAAAAGAAAAAAAACTGTAAAAAGTCAACAAAAAATTTTAAATTCTATGACCAAAATGAGTTTTTATGGTTGTAGTTTGATTTATGCTTTATCTGCGTTTTAATACTGTTTTTAAACGGATCTTTTAACTACATCATCAATCCAATAAAAATAAATATATTAAGTTTTATATAATTAGAACCTTGGTTGTAGTTCCATAAAAATAAATATTTTTAGGGCTTTTAAGAATTTTGAACGTTAATGGATCATCAGTGGTCAGAGGGGGCGCAAATCTCACGACAGCCCCGGGCGGCAAAAACTGTTACTACGCCACTGATGGGGATTAATACCATTCCCAAGGTTATTAGTCCCTGGTGCTGTGCTAGGTATGACAGGACATGTCGGAAAATTGTTAAACCCCCCTTTGTTTAAAACAACGATTGCACCAAATAAATAAATTTACTTTTAAATGTTCTCATTCTTTTAAGTAAATTTTTTTTTCAATAAATAATTTTGGCTTCAATGCTCGGTGAGGTAAAAAAAAATTATTCAAATGTCCTGTCATACCTAGTGCTGTGCTGAGGTGTTCCACATGATGAAAAGTTTACGTGAATAAATGTCTAGTGATTATAAGTCTGTGTATAACGGCCAAGCAAATGAATGTTAGGTGCTCTAGCATAGCAAAGAAGAGGTGGAGGGGACGATCAGTGGCACAAGCCAGGGGACGGCATTTTGAGACAGATAACAGAAAGAAAATAAATAATAAAAGCTATAAAAAAAAAAATGAAATTTTATAACGAAAATGAGTTTTTAAGTTTGTAGTTTGTTTTCTTGTGTGCATAAAAAAATTGTTTTTGAGCAGATTTTTTTGTCATCAGTAATCTGTAAAACTGTAATCAGTCCACAATGAAAATAAATATTTTAAGTTGAATATAATAGATCCTTGACTGTAGTTCCATGAAAATGAGTATTTTTAGGGCTTTTTTTGAATTTTTAACGGATTATCAGTGGTCTGGTTAGGGAAGTGCAGATCTTACAACCACTCCAGGCGGTAAAAACTGTTGCTACGCCACTAGGTATAATAAAGTCTCCACCCGTGTTAGTCACCGGCAAATTGGAAATCACTTTTAATGGCCTTTAAAAGTAGAAGATCTTTTATAAAGTATGCGTTTAAATCAAAATCATAATTTTGGAGGGGCTAACTTTTTTCCGCAAGTGAAATTTGCTTGCATAAATAAATTCATTATTTCAATCCTTATCCTCAAACGGATGCTGAAATGTTGGTTAGCTTTTTTGCTTTGTTCCAAAATTTGACAAATTGGCAAATACAATTCGGCTTTTTATTTATTCACTGGGATAATATTCACTGCCATGGTTTTATTAAAGATGCTGTTTTTAAAATTGAATTCTCACAAATGTGCAACATCTGGGCTTGGGGCGGGAATAGTGTGATGTTCAGAGGAATGTTTGCATTTATTTGCTTTTTTTTTTTCTTCCACTCTACGGAAAAAAATCTAGAGTGATAAAAACCTAGCACTTTAAGGAAAAAAATATATGAGATCTCTGGGATACAAGAAGCAGGGTCTCACCGCCTGTAAGAATGCGATTCAATTAGCTATTGAAACTGACATAAATTAAATTAGCCTATCAAATTGCGTTCTTACAGACGGTGTACAGTAGTAATAGTAAACCCTGATTCCAAGTACTTTTTAGGGCTATTTTTGGTAGTAATTTTGAATGTAAACCAATTATCAGTGGTAAGGGTAGGACGCAAATCTTACGACTGCTCTGGGCGGCAAAATCTGTTGTTCTATGCCACTACTTACCTCATATTTTTGTTTCTCTAAAGTGTAAATGGTCTGCCCTTAAGGCTGAAGTCTAATGTGGCTCTTCTTTTCTTAATTTATTCACCGTGTTTTCTCCTTCAATTTCGTAAATAACTTGGAAGGGTCGTTTTTTATTTTTAATCTCATGAATCTGGATTTCCGAATAAGGGAACATCTGCCAGTCGGCGAATTCTTTTTCGATTGAGTCGGCTAAATAGTTCATATCAATCTCTTCTAAGGCCTGCGTAAGACTGACGACCTGATTTTTTTCGTCGAGGTCAGGACAGTTCTGCTTCCAGGCGTACAGAAGATCATAACTAAACAAAAACACAGAATCCCGATTCCGGTGTTCTATTCTCCGAATTATTTTATCTTCAACACCCAGTGCATGGGCAAGTTGACACATCGTTTCCATATCAGGAATATCATCACAAATTTTTCCCAATCGGCGACAATGAAAGAACTCTGTAATTTCCTTCGCTAAATAAGTCGAGGATATAGCCACATTATTTTTTATATCCATGTTAGTGATAACTGTCAGATAAAACGCATCATGAGGTATATGGTGTTTTAAAGAGGTATTCAAATAAGTCAGTATTTTCACATAAAAAACCTGGTATTCTTCTTCGTTTTTGTAAAGTTGTGGACCATACAGTTGTAAATACAAGGCCATGTTAAAGTGGTTATTTTCAATCCTTTGTTGCTTGCACCATTTGTCAAATTCTTTCACCACAAGCGGTCGAAGTCCGGTATTGTTTCTGAATTTAGATAATTTACGGATGCAACTTTTGGCATTTGATTCAACTTTATCCCGGCAGCAGATATGAGCGTTTACCCATTTCAAAAAGCCGGAGACGAGGGTCGATGCTTTGCTACTGAATCCAACTTCGCGTAAAACCGTATCTAATTTTCGACAGGCTTCGAAATCTCCGGTGTTATAGGTCTCCCGCCACAGGGTCATTATTTCAGACGCGTAACTGTAGAGATTATCGTATCTGGACTTAAAGTGCATGGAAATAGAGTGGGAAATCCCAAGCTGAAGACCGATGTTAAAAATCTCTTCTTTGTAACTAAATTCACTGGCGAGAGAATCGATTATGTCCGATGTAAAAAAGCCCTGATACCCATCATCATCACCATCATCATCGTCATTCTGGGATAAAAACTCTTCTTGATAAGGGTATTTTTCCATTAAATCATTGGACCCACAGGGCTGATATATCGGCCCTGGTGACTTAAGGCAAAAGAAGACACACCGATATTTTGGCCCTACTATAATCCTCTAGAACAGAGCTCTAGCCAGACAGTTCTATTGATGACTGGTTGGTAATTTTGCAAAATTACAAAAGGGTCCAAATAGTGAAATCGGTAATAAAAAAAAGTTATTCAAAGTAAAAAAAGAAAAATAATTGTGGTGGTGTGATGTGGTGGTGGTGACTGGTGGTTGTTGGTGATATTTTGGGTTTGAAATTTAAAGAAATGTTGTTTAGAAGGCTTAAAAGATATTATAGTTGGATATTTATGTTGAGTACTAAGGACTGTTTATGGTGATTGTATATGTGGTGGTGGGTGTTACTGTTAGTGTTGTACTGTTGTGTTGTGTTGTATGGGTGAGGTATTTTCTTAAAGTTCTTTGTTTCATTTTATTCATTTTTTTAATTTTTTTTTTAAACTCAAAGTTAATATTTCAAATGAGAATATTATTACAACTCAATGTAATTATTGCATTAATGTTTTGTCCGCCCGTTTGTTAAATTCAAAATGACTGTGAGTGTGAATTTTGTTGTTTTCACTTTTTACCACGTGTATTTAGGTGAGTTTTTTTAAAAACTGTTAAAAAATTAAGAAAAAGTTTTTGTTTTTTTTAATTTCTTATAAAATCTGAATTTTACTCGCCATAGATGTTTTTTTTTATATATACGTTACGTTATCCACCAAGAAGTAACAATAACCATCCCTTCATTTTGTGTTGTTGCTGTTGCTTGTGTTGTTGTTGTTGTGTAACTGTTGTTGTTCATATCACCGTAAGTTTTGTTGCTGTCCAACCAAAAAGATGACTACACTTACTGAATGTTTTTTTTCTTCTTTCACTTTAACTCGCGATTAATCTCTAGTTTCGATGATATAATCCAGCCCATGGCCCGTTAGACAATAAACACGATCTATTCAGATAACGCAACCAACAACGACAAAATAAAACGAACATACACACACAAGTCAATACACACGAGCGGCGCGGCGCGGCGCACCCATATGTTAATTATTACATAAACCTCTCTAAAATGTAAGAAATTATTTGTGTTCGTATTCTTTATCCGGTTTCCGATAAAGTTATTTTTAACCTTTGGATCCTAAGCGGCCGATATATCGGCCCTGACAACATAAGGCAAAAGAAGACACCAATATTTTGGCTTTAATATATTCCTCTAATATAATGACTCTGAGTGACTACTTGGTAATTTTGATAAGTTGGGTTTCACAAAGGATTAAGGAACATGAGGGCTTTGAGGAGGTGTAGGGACTTTTCATCAGTCGATGTTTCATCACTCACTTATTAATCACGGAATCAATATTAATCACTAGACTTTTAATCACATGGTTTAAACATCACGTGGACGCTTAATCACTCCGAGAATTTTAATGGATTGGGGATTTCCGAAAACGTTTAAACGGTGATATACCAAATATGTTTTCTCTAAAATAGAATTTTTTAACTACATTATTTGTCCATTTTTTGGAATCCTTTGGGATAATGAATAATGATTCTTTCAACCTCATAATTGTCCAAGGTCCTAAAAAATTAACGAAATAAAAGCATAATTAAATAACATTAAATGTATTTTTTTTATTATGGGTAATTATCCTCGATGTACGGGGTGATATTGACCTGTATGACCGTATCGTACCGTGGCCAGACGAGATGTAATCTAGTACGGTCTTGACCGTACCCACCACCACCGGTGGACGTGACGTGCGTGACCCCCCTTATAAATTGGGTTTTTCTTTCCTTTTTTTTTTCTGTGGAATATTATCGATTAGACATCAATCAATCGGGTTATCAAAAAAAAAAGGGGGGGAATAAATATTCAGACATTTTTGGTGGAGTGGGGTGGGTGCTCACTTTTACACTTATTTTTCTTATATTAATAAATAAAAAAATCTCTCTTTTTTCCCCCATAAATAAATATTTTTCCAATGTTCTGTTCCAGATTGTTTTTTTTTAACCAAAAGGTTGTTGGGTATTTTTTTTTTTTTTACACAAAACTTGCTGCAAATTATATTTTTCATTAATATGTTGAATAAATGTTTCAAAGTTTTCGATTGTATATTCACACTTGATGTGATTATTCGCGCACGTAACATGCAATTGATGGTCTTATGAGTGAAAAAAAACACTAGAAAGAATTATTGCTCTTAGGTTAACAGCAGAGGGGTTTCGGGTTCTTTCCAATATGAGAGTCGATTTACTATAACTTTGTGTGTAAAAGTGAGCCACTCCCCTAAAAAAAGTAAAAAACAAAAAGGAACAAAAATTATTCTTCAAAATAAAGACCACTATTTCCCAAGACTTTCTGCCATCGATCTGCAAGCTTTTGGATCTGCTAAAAAGTACCAACAACCATATTCAGCCGGCTTTAAATCAAAGAATTTTTGACACGCTTTCTCGAATATTTTGAACAATCTAATATTAACCTTTTCGACCCAAATGAGCCGATATATCGGCCCTGATGACTTAAAGCAAAAGAAGACAAAAACACAAAGACAACGATATTTCAACCTCCACCTTTGGATCCTGACTTATTAATTTTACCAAGGGGTCACTCAGAGCCGTTCTACCCAAAAAACATATTATGGGCAGGAGGCGACAGCGACGACAGTGGTGGGTGGAGAGAGCTGGAGTGGGGCCAGCATTCATTGTTAAAAGCTCGGGCTCTGGCTGGAGTCGTATTATTACGAGAGTTCAAATCCCACTCAAAATCATTACTTTCACTTTAGCAGCTTCAAGCAGATGGGGCTCGTTAACTCGAGAGAGCATCTCATTTAGGTGAAGGGTAACACCGAATATAAAAAGCCTGGGTTAGAGCACGTAAAAATGGCCTTGTGCCAAACTTGGGTTGGTGTCAATGGTGTGTGGTGTGTGTGACTGTGATGATGCTTGTGCTCTCGCACACACAAACACACCACACAACTAGTAGTTAGTCACCGTCACCAGTGGTGGGTGGTGACCACTAATGGTGACTAACTACTAGTTGTGTGGTGTGTAACTGACTGGTGTTGGGTGTTGTTAATGTTGTGTTGATGTAATTAAATGAAATTGCATGCTGCAAGCACATATCAACATCATCACTTTACACTACGGTTACGGTCAAGTCATGTTAAAGCCACTGGTTTCGGTTGGGTTCCCGTCAGATCACCGAAGTTAAGCAACGTAAAGATGAGTTAGACTAGGGTGAGATATACCACCTAGGAATAACAGGTAGCGTACTAAAGGCTGGATGATCTAATCTCAAACGAGAGAGGGGGAGGTAGGTGAGTCGTTCCGGTTCAACAACACTTTTACACCCATGAGAGTGTTGTTGTTGTTATGTGTCACGACACAGTAACAGACAGACAGAACACTTTTTCACTCACTGTTAATTCCGTCCCAGAATTTTCCGATCCCGAATAAAAACCACCAATTATTTATTCAAAACATTAAACACTGACACTGAAGTAAAAACGGTTGTTTTGTTTAAAAAACGCCCACAGTCTCCCACCCCCACATACAAAAAGAAAAAAAAAATCCCGAAGATTTTAAAATAAAACTAACTACTTACTTAAGTAAGTAAACTTTACGGGGCAGTTTTTTACAACTATCCGTACATTTCGAAAACAGGGACCATAAATCTGTCAGCGACACTTTTCCATTTTCACCGTCAAAATGCTTTCACTTTTAAATTGCTTTCAGTTCTTCATCGCGCGTGATAAAGTTCTATAAAATTTACAATTTCTTTCTGTTTATATTGAATAATTATTTTTTGTTTTATTTTATTCGTTTTTTATTTGTTTTTATTGTTTTGTTTTGTTTGTATTTGTATATTTTTGATTAATTCTTTTTATAAATTATGAGAAACAATATAAGCAATCACGTGCTTACTATTGGAGAAATCAAGGCAAAGAGGTGGACCTTCTCCAGTTTCCTTGAATTCCTGGCAGGCGACGATTTAGAAGCCGCATCTTCATTAGGACTGTTAAAAAACACCAGCCTTTGCGAAAGATGCAGTAATAGAATGTCCTTGAACCGAAAGTCCCAAAATTCGGACGGTTTTGTGTGGAATTGCACATCAAGATCGTGCAGGTCCTCAAGTGGCATTAGAAAAAATTCGTTTTTTGAAAAAAGCCACTTGCCACTAAATAAATTATTAAAAATATTATTCTGCTGGAGTTTAGAAATGCCCCAGTACCGAATCCAAGAAGAAGTCCAGGTTTCGAGTCGTACAATCGTGGACTGGATGTCTTTTATCCGTGATTTGTGTGAAGAAGATATTTATAACAACCCAATGAGCTTTGGAGGAATCAACGATCAGACACAAGAACCCAAAGTCGTCGAAATAGATGAGTCCCATTTTTTCGATCGAAAATATCAGAGGGGGAGAGTCAGAAATGGCAGGTGGATATTTGGGGCTGTTGAGCGAGAAACTGGCAGGTGTAACCTGCAACAGGTTGAAAGGAGGGATCGGGAAACACTTTTCCCCATAATAAGGTCCTGGATTGTGCCAGGCACAAGGATAATAAGCGATGGGTGGGCGGCCTATGAAGGCCTTGATCAAAACGGAACATATGTGCACGACCGAATAATACATCAAGAAAACTTCGTGGACCCAAATGACCCATCTATTCATACCCAGACTGTGGAGGGATTCTGGTCCCACTTAAAAAGAAAAATGAGGGCAAAAGCCACTAATCA
>JAUZSX010325128.1:0-11403 GCA_034780655.1 Idiosepius hallami | reverse complement strand
ATTATGTTATAAAATATAAACTTAAAAATGTGTTTGTTATTTTTATAACATAATAGTATATGATATATATATATATAAACAAAACCGGCATACTCACATAATTTCTATCTTTGTTCATATAAAGTTAGAATAAAGATAAATAAAATCATCAAATATGTAAAAGGAAGTAATATTAATCTTAACTTATAACATTATTCTCAATCGTGATCTTTTCAACAAGTTTTTACTTTATTTGAATTATATTCTTTATCTATGCACGTCGGTTTTTAACAATATTTTTTTTCTTGTTGAGTTATAAGCCAAAGGCACTTGCTCTTGCTTCTTCGTTTTCGTGTGACTAAGTTGATTATATTTGTAAATATGTAATACTGCATCCAGTGCATCAAATGCATCATCACCGGTTTTATTTTAAAGAAAAATAATGCTTGCAGCTTGCATCAATGAATGTTTTCATTTTAGTTATACGTTAATCTTTTCGCACACTCACACACAAACAAAAAAAACTTGAATGAAAAAAGAGTTTTATAAAATATCTATTTGTTTTCATTTTTGAGTTTCGGAAGTCTATGAGAGTGAAGTTAGTTTAGTCGAATAGTGAACTTTTATTATTTTCGATACCTTTTTTTTTTCTTTTCTTTTTTTCTTTTTAACTATTTGAGAACTATCTGATTTTAGTAAATCCAGTTAATAGTAGGATAGAAATTAGGCGCTTTCGCAGAACAAACAAATGGAGAAATATTTTTTTGCTCGGGAACTTTGCACCGGTTGTAAGAAAGCGATTGGATTGGCTATGGTTAGGGTTTAGGATAAGGGTTTAGGTACGGCCAAATTTCTCCATTTGCTTGTTCTGCAAATGTGCTAGAAACTATATTGTGGCTTTGATTTTTTTTACTAATTAACTTAAGAAATCGCCGATTTAAAAAAATGTTAACAATTGGACTTAAAACGATGTTGTTAGCTTTTAAATCCAAATGTTTTAATATTTATTTAAAATAAAATTATTTGCAAGTTAAAAAGTTACTAATGTCTTAAACCTTTCGGCCCTAACTTATCAAAATTACCAAGTCAGAGCCGTTATATTAGAAAAACAAACCAGGATAAAAATATTGGTGTGTATTATTTTGCCTTGTGTTTTTAGGGCCGATATATCGGCCCATTAGGGTCTAAAGGATTAAAATTTGATTTGTGTTTCAGCGAATATGATAATATGCAAATGTAAAGAGTTGCCTTTAAAATATTATAGTGTTAAAATTTGATTCGTTTAAACTTTTTAAAATCATTTTAGCAAACTAATATAAGAAGTATCGGCCTAAGTAACGAAAAGCAAAGAAAGACACACTGACAGTTCGACCCTAACATAGTTTTTTTAATAGAACGGCTCTGAGTGACTACTTGGTAATATTGCAAAGTCTGGGTCCAAAGGTAGAAAGTTAAAATATCGTTGTGTGTTTGTCTTATGCTATATATCACCAGGGCCGATATATTGTTTCTTTAGTGTTTAAAGGGTTAATCATATGTTTCTAATTTCGGCAAATCGCATTTTGTGTTCATACGATTTTTTTTTTCTGAAAAGTAATATATGAAAAATTGAATTCAGCAACAAGTTTCTTATAACTAAATGTTCTTATATCAACAATAGCATTTTTAAAAAAGCCCATTTTATGTGTATTATTCTGTTGGGTGTTAATTGATTTATCTAATATAGATTTTAGCCTCAGAATTTTTTCACCTAATTTTTCTAAAGTGATGATCAATAGATATTTTAGTTATCTATGTTTAGTTGAATAAATAAACACTTTTGCATTTGTGTGAGTTGCTTTGCCTTTTGTGTTTTAGAGGCTTTAATAGAAAAGTAATTTTTCTCTTAAGACAATTTTGAACTATCATTTTATTAAAACAGTTGTGTTATTACTGAATTCATCGTGGTGTTCATTTTTTAATCTAACGTGTAGGGATTTTTAGATTAAATAAGGAATGTTTCACCCCCCCCAAAAAAAAAGAGTTTTGGATATGTTTTAAGTGATTTCGTTTCATTCCGATTTTAATATATTGACAGAATTATTTACTGATACAAAAATGTATGAAAATATACATTATTGTAAAATTACTTTGATTTTTCATTTGGAATGATTAAATTACTATTTTATTTTAGTGAACTAAACCATACTTCTGACTAAGATATTTCTGAACTATTATTACAAAACCAAATAATTTACACAAATTACATGTATTGATTTATTTTCATTATTTCCATTCCAGTGATTTAACCATCAAGTTATATTTGTCTAAATTATTTTCTTAATTAATTATGTATTTCGATTCTCTAGGAACTAGTTTCAGAAAATTCTGAGGAGTGAGGGATGCTAAAACAGAAACTTTACTTTTTTTTGTTTATATAATTATTGAATAATAATCACATTCATTTATGAACTTTTGATTGGAAAATATTTTGCTGATAGTTATTTGTTCAAATGTGATTGGTAACCTTAATGTGAATTTTATTATTGTGTCCAAAATAACAATTATTATGAATATTCAAAATATTCGGGACTATCAAATACATTATATTTACTTGGTGAGCACCAACCCAAGTTTGGCACAAGGCTACTTTTTAAGTGCTCTGACACGGGCTTTTTACATTCAGTGTTACCTATCACTTAATCAGCTGCTCTCCCGAGTTAACGAGCCCCATCTACCCGAGGCTTCTAAAGTGAATGTATTGGTTTGGGCTGGGGTTTGAAATCTCGTATTACGATTACCGTCGCTGTCCATAGACTATCAAATATATAATCAAATTTGTAAGTGTGAAAGTTATATCGAACTTATTCATATAAGTTGGGTTAAATTATGAAAGTAGCAGTTTTCCGCCATAAAATTTCTTATAAAATGTTAATCTGGACGGAAAAAATCAATTCAGATTTCGAAATGTTTGTCTGTGTTTAATCGACTTTCAATGTGCGACCGCGCATATTATGCAATCCTCGTGTTTATTTTCCCTGCAGCTGTATGCTTTAAGTAGATTGAATAAATATGATTTGATTTGGTAAACATTGTGGCCTGGCCAGTACATTTATTATATATCTCCCATATTATGAAACAGCTTCTGTGTTTATTTTAGATACAGCTGTACATTTTAACTAAAATAAATGAATAGGTTTTAGCTTGGTTTGGTCAACATCGTATTATAAGACAGATGTGTATGTGTATATACGATCGTTTTAATAGACTGAATAGGCGACCTCTACGTTAAAAAAAAAACAAGTTTTCAAATGTTCGCAAGTATAAAAAGGATTTATGATTTTAACTTGAAAGATTAAATTGCATTTACAATATGTGTCGTCAAAAATTATGACGTAAGTAAAATAATTAAAAAAAAACATAGTAGATTTGTATTAGATATTAAACTAAGAATAGTAAATACAGCCGTTTTGCATTTTACAAAACAAAAATGTGAAGTTAAGTGTCGGGACATAAGCCAGAATGTACACCGCCTGTAAGAATGCAATTTGATTGGCTATTAAAATTACCTTAAATAAGTTAATCAAATTAGATTCTTACAGACCGTGTAAATCTTGATTATGTCCGAGCACTTACCTAGTATATTTATTTTCCTAAAATGCTAAACGCCCGTAAATACGATTAATATCATTTAAACAGCCTGAAAATGACAGTTAAAATAAATTAATTTATAAATGTAACATGTTTTATTGTGCATGTGAAACTGATGAAATAATTATAAAAAATAAATAAATATTCATAAAAAAAGATTATTTAAAAAATGGTAACAATTTTATCTTCTACTATTAATTAATGTTTACATTTCTGCTTTAGTTGTAAACCAATAATCACCATCTTTCATGTGAGTGTTTTTGCCGCTGTGCCGTTGCTGTATCCAACTGATATAATTAAAAACAAACTCTATATCAAAGCATTAGTTTTAGTACAATTTATGCATGAGGCTAAGGCGATCCATTTCGCATTCCGTACGTTTTATCTAATCTTATATATTAATATGTATAATATCTATATTAAAGTGACATTGTCTACCTGTCTGTCCGTGCGAGAATGGGTCTTTATTAAACTGATTTGTCTATTTTTGGTATAGAGATTTTAAATCTGATATATGGGATATCAGGTTCATTGAAACAATTTCTATTTGGTTTATATCAAGAAAAATAGTCAATTAGGGGTCAAACTGTCTGTTTGTGTAGGAGACAGCCTTTAGCAAACTACTCTGTCAATTTTGAGTCTAAATACTTAAATTTTGATATACGGTCTATACGGTCTATTACGGACCATGCAGCAATTTTATTTTGGTTTGGATCAAGAAAAATAACCACTAAAGGGTCAAAATTTCTGTGTATGTGGAGGACAGCCTCTACCAAACTACTCTGCCAATTTTGGGTCTAAGGACTTAAAATTTCATTTATGGACTATTCGAACCTGTGAAAAAATTTCTATTTGTTTTGAGCCGAAAAACTAAATGCTAAGGGCTCAAAACATTACGGGAACCTAACATCTCCTTTTTCATTTAGGTGTCAATGTAACAAAAGTTTACTAAAATAAACTTAATGCAGTTTTCTTAGAAAGAAAAAAATCCTGGAATTACAAAAAATCACATATTGAACCGAGCAAAAAAAGAAGCATAAAAGACACTCTGAGCTATTTCAAGTAATTTTATAATTGCTCTAGTCTAAAATCTTTATTTGCGCTCCTATAGCAAGGAAGATGCCAATAGTATACTTACTTGGTGAGCACCAATCCAAGTTTGGCACAAAGCCATTTTTACGTGCTCTTACACGGGCTTTTTAAATTCAGTGTTACCTTCACCTAGATGAGCTGCTCTCCCGAGCTAACAAACCCCATCTGCCAGAGGTAGCTAAAGGTAAATGTTATGGTTTTGACTAGAATTTGAACTCGCGTAATATGATCACAGAGCCCGAGCTTCTACCAATGCTCCACCGTCGCTGCCCAACAAGGATGATGTCGATACAAAAAAACACATATTAAAACGAGCAGAAAAGGAGCATGAAAGCCACCCTGAGATATGCCGGTTAACAATTCAAGTTATTTTATAATTGCTCTAGTCTACCATCTTTATTTGCACTTCTATAGCAAAGACGATGTCGGTATATATTTAAACCTTTGAACCCCGACTTATCAAAATTACCAAGTAGTCACTCAGAACCGTTATATTAAACATATTAAAACCAAAATAATGGTGTGTCTTTTTAGCATTATGTTGTCAGGGTCGATAATTCGGCCTCTTAAGGTTGAAAGGTTTAAAATCAATTCAATAATTAAGGAAGCAAATTATATCAGAAAACTTTTAGACCCTGCTATCACCAGAAAATACTTTTCCTAGCTTGTAAAAGCTGTAACTTTTTTTTAAATTGCATATAAAATTATCAAAAGTTTTCGCTAACTTTACCCAAGCAAAATTTAGTTGCATTAATTACTTATTTTAATCTAAATCCACTAATTAAATGCTGAAATTATGGCTATCTTTGTCCTAAAATCTGATCAACTACAAATCAGACTTTTATTTACTGCAACAATATTCATTGTCACAAGTAATAATCGTCATATTGTTTCACAGTGATGTGCGTGATGTAAGCATTGGTTTCGTTGAAAAGAGTAGCAGGGGCATTGGGTTTGTCATTTGCCCTGAAACAGTATCTAGTATTCTGAAATTGTCACCAACCTAACCACTGTCCAGGCTTGACGTAGCTTAACTTCGGTAAGTACGGTCAAGTCACGTTGGGGACACCGGTTCCCGTCACAAATAATGAAATAGTTCGTTTGCCTTTTTTTTTCCTGAATTTGTAAGGCCATAGAATGAGACTCTAAATGCCCTTTAGTTTCACAGGCTGTACGTTATAGTCAAAAAGGGACAATAAAATGAAAATCCAATTGATTTTAATAATGGACACCAAGATATGTTTTTATAATTGAATTCTGCATTTTATTTGTCCCATATTTGATTTTAAATTATGGCCATTTAAATGAAAGTTGAAATATATTTAATTAAACTTTCCATGTGAAAAATTAAATTTTACAATGAAGGCATAAAGAAAAGAATATATATTTACTCGGTTTAGGAATTAACCTTATTATTCGGACTTTTGTTCTCGTCTTAGTGGTTTTTTTTTTGTTTCTACACTACGTTTCGGCCTAGTCTACCCCGGGCCATCTTCAGGTTTTTTTTTAATCTACTAAGATGAGGACAAAAGTCCGAATGATAAAGTTAATTCCTAAATTACGAAGCCTCATCTCAAAAATAAAAATAAACAGTAATTTATTCGGTTTTTGGAGAAATGCTTTTCTTCTTTTTTTAGTTAATTTACTCTAGGTAAAAAAAACACTTCATTTTCTCTAATTCAAAATCGTAATACGAGGGTTTGAATGCTAATCGTTCCGCTACGAGCACATTAGGTTTAATACCCTTGGAAAATATACGAATCCTCTTATTCCCTCCAGTTAAGGGTTAGAGAATACAACTTGTGTAATTCAAAATGATGTGATGCAAATAAAAGATAGCTGATAAAAATGAGTGTTTCCGACATTCAATGACCGAACGAGTGATATGGTGTAAAACCGAATCAATCAACAAACCTTTTTGTTTATTTGTTGTTCTTTTTGTTTTAATCAAGAGAAATTGGAAAAAAGAGTTATCATTAATTAAAATGGAGAAATATGGCCAAATGACAGAAAAGGTCGAACAATGTGATCAAAATCTTTAAAACATTATTTTAGTACATTTTACAGGCGCACACAAACACACATATATAGGGGCAGCGAAGTTGGAGCATTGGTAAAAGTTTGGGCTCCGGAACCGTAGGACGCGAGTTCAAATCCCAAATGTATTGCCTCGGGCAGATTGGGCTCCTTAGCTCGGGAGAGCATTCTATCTAGGTGAAGGGTAACACCAAATGTGAAAAGCCCAGGTAAGAGTACGTAAAAATCTCCTTGTGCCAAACATGGATTGGTGCTCACCAAGTAAATATAATATATACGGGTACTTACACGCACACTTGCACTGTCACACACGTCAACACAGATATGGCACCTATGGGTATTAAAATTCAGTATTACCAATCGTTCGTATTGTTTATTTTTTAAAAAGTTTGAAAAAGTGGATTATTTCACTATATAGATTTTAGAATTCTCTCCTGAAAATATCCCAAAAATTGTAAAAGAGGCTAAAAATTTAAGGTGATAAAAACATTATTAACATTATTACATGAATGAATAAATGTTATTTTTTTTCTTTGGGGTGATGGAATTATCGATGTCGGAGTGATGAAAAACACGTGATGAAAAGTTTAGTGATGTATAGACCGTGATGAATAGTCGGGTGATGAGAAATCGGTAAACCGTTTTAATAGGATTCAGCCTCTGGGTGAGTAAATTTATGGGTGTACGATTAATGTATGTGTATAGTTACGTGTTTTGTTGGTGTGTTGCAGGTTGTATCGTTAGTTCAAACTGCATATGAAGACCCATGTGTGCGAAAATATACTTATACCGAAAAATTATTTCAATTAATTTGTTTTCTATTTTTTTTTATCTAAAAATCTAAAACAATTTTTAAATTTTTTTCATATTATTTTAACTTAATGTTAGCAAACATTACAGAACTTAAATTTTAAAAAAAGTCTAATTGAAGAGATGTCCAAGTGATGAAAAGGCTTGGAGTGATCAAATATCAACGTGATGAAAAAAAAACGTGATTGAAATTCTAGTGATGAATAGACCGTGATGTATAAGGAGGTGAAAAGACTTTATACCATTTAAACACATACACTCGCACGGAAGCCAATGGAAAAATGCATCTTCTCGACATACACACAATAACACAAATCACTCTCTCAGACTTATACGCTAAAATACAAGAACGGAGTCTAAAGGCATTAAAATATGTATACATTAATTATGAAAAATAATTACTCTGTCATAAAGGTAATTTTTCACTTTATATTCGTTGAAAATGTTTTATTGATTAGATAATTACCAGATTTTTGTTAGATTTTTAAAAGAGGAAATCTGTTAAGAAAATGATAAACCCATCAAAATTTGCTGGTCACTAAAACACTTATGCGGTCACACATGTTACAGAGGAACTGTATTGTATATATAAGTACTTGATACGTAAGGAAGTCTATCCTGCAGGGTATTTGGCAAACTATGCAAAACGGGTGAGAGTATGTGGAACCATATGCAGACGCATTAGCCTTCAGACATGTTGGCCTTACATAAAAAAGCGACAGTCATTATATCTAGTTATCTAGCGATGGTGGAGCATTGGTAAAAGCTCGGGCTCAGGAATCGTACTATGTGAGTTCAAATCCCAGTCAAAACCATTGATTTCATTTTAGCTGTCTCGGGCGGATGGGGTTCGTTAACTCGGGAGAGCAGCTCATCTAGTTGAAGGGTAACACTGAATGTACAAAGCCCGAATAAGAGCACGTAAAAATGGCCTTGTGCCAAACTTGGGTCTGTGCTCACCAAGTAAATCTAAGTACTTGGTACGTAAGGAGGTATATCCTGCAGGGTATTTGGCAAATTATGCAAAACGGGCGAGGGTATGTGGAACCATATACAGACTCATTGGCCTTCGGGCATGTTGGCCTTATATAAAGAAGCGACAGTCATTATATATCTAGTTATCAATCTATGTATCCGTCTATTCATTCACCTGTCTATCTATTTGTCTATGTATCTATTCATCTATTTTTATCTATATTTTCGTATAATCAATCGTCTATCAATCAATCGACTAAAGATAATATTAATAGTAGAGAGAATAGTAATATAATAGTGTTAATAAAAGGGGCACATTTAAAATACATGGCATGCACGTACCTAGCTGTGCTAAGATACAATGTAGTGCCTTGGGCAAAAGCATAACCTGAGGATGTCCGAAACGTTCCTTTACAATAGATAAGGTTTTAATGCCAATGGAGGACATTTCTAGCATTTTCTTTAAGATCAGCTGTGATACACTAAATAAGATATTTTTTATTTGTAAAAATTGTATTGGCCTAGGTTTTATAATTAAATTTACAGTTTCTTTTTAGTTTATTAAAATTTCTATATACCCATAGTGCTCAGTAATAGAAATGAAAACTATAAAAATGTTTTTTTTTTAATTTTCAAATTTGAGGCCAAATTTTAAAAAGTCTGAAATCTAAATTGTAAAGAGAGTCAGATTAAAATCTGGCAACCTTGATTTTGGATCAATTGTTTTTTTTTTGTTTTTTTTTAAATTTCATTTAGAGAGATAAAAAGCGTTATAAAGCAACTAACCATCTAACAATATTATTATTATTATTATTATTAGTTATTATTATTATATAGATAGATTATCATATAATATATCTGTTTTTAATTCAGCTTATGCTTTTGCCTTGGGCAGCGACGGTAGAGCATTGGTAAAAACTCGGTCTCTGAAATCGTATTACGTGAGTTCAAATCCAAGTCAAAACCATTACTTTCACTTTAGCAGCCTCGTACAGATGGGTCTCGTTAACTCGGGAGAGCATCTCATCTAGGTGAAGGGTAACACTGAATGTAAAAAGCCTGGGTAAGAGAATGTAAAAATGGCCTTGTGCTAAACTTGGGTTGGTGCTCGCTAAGTAAATATAATATCTGTTTTTAATTCTATTATTTGCATCAAGGAAAGGGGCGGTCGACGTGTCCCAGTGGATAGGCAATCGGACTTTGGGACAGTGGTACGCAGGTTCGAATCCAACTTGTTCCGTCTTCGTTGACATGTCACTTAATACCTGTTTAGGTTGATATGCCACTTAATACCTGTTTAGGTTGATATGTCACTTAATACCTGTTTAGGTTGATATGCCACTTAATATCCAATACTTAATATCAAAGTATGAACCCCCCATCTTCCCTCCAGCTATGGATTAAATAGTGCAACCTGTTTTATATCATCAAGGAAACGGGCAGTTGACGTAGCCCAGTGGATAGGACTTCAGAACCATAGTACGCAGGTTCGAATCCATGTTGTTCCGACTAGGTTGACATGTCAACTAATACCTTTGGGAAAGGTATGAATCCCTATCTTCCCTTCAGCTATAGATTAAATAGTGTAACCTGTGTTATATCATCAAGAGGCAGTCGACGTAGCCCAGTGAATAGGCAATCGGACTTCGGAACCGTAGGACGTGGTCGTTCCGTCTAGTTTGACATGTCAATTAATACCTTTGGGAAAGGTATGAATCCCAATCTTCCCTCCAGCTGTGGATTAAATACTGCAAATTGTGTTATTAAAAAAAATGTATGTATAAAAATAACGTTTATCAAAAGTAATTGTTCTCGGCAGTAAAATGACCTGAAATGTTTGATATGCCGTTAAACACCGAACAAACAAACATTAAGGAAATCATGTATTGATTTATGAGACTAATTCTCTACCGATAGACATTCGTAGGTCAATTATTTTCCATTTCAAATCCTCGCATTTTCGCTTGGTTGAATGAACTTCTATTTTTCAAGGCTGTTTTTGCAATGGCCGGCCCCCTGCGAATCGAGCGATCGGTGAGATTTACAAGATTCTCGGAAAACAATGAATTGGCCCTTTTTCCCTAGAGTTCCAATTTCACAGCGCACAAAGCATTGAGTTATGGATCCAGCTTTCCACCTTTCTGTCGAATGGAAACGTTTGTTTGGGAAGTGAAAGAAGGTTCTAATACCTAATCCGAAAAATCCCCTATCTAAGAACACTTCCAGGCTAATAAAATACAACTGTTAAAATTTTCAAGAAAATCGACCCCACCATTCCAGACTCTAGAGGGAACTCTCACGCTCTGTTTCTCTCTCTATCTCTTTATCTCTCTCTCTCTCCCTCCCTTTCTGTCTCTTTCTCTCTCTCTCTCTCTCTCTCTCTCTCTCTCTTTCTCTCTCTCTCTCACACACACACAATCATGCACACACACAGACAACCCGACACACAAAGTTTTATTTATATATAAGATTAGATAAGGCCGGATTGCAACCTGAAAAAAACAAACTATTTATCATCATGTAAAAGCGGTGGACGTTATATTTTTTAATCCTTTGAACCCTAAAGGGTCGATATATCGGCCCAGATGGCATAAAGGAAAATAAAACACACTAATATTTGGACCCTAATATGTTACACTAATATAACTGCTCTGGGTGACTACTTAGTAATTTTGATAAGTTAGGATCCAAAGGATTAAATTGTTTTTTTGAAATAACCAAAAATTTCCCCCAACTTTTTTATTTCAATTTTAGTTATTGTGGGCATCGACGGTGGAATATTGGTAGAAGCTTGGTCTCTGAGATCGTATTACACGAGTTCAAATCCCAGTCAAAACCATTACATTCACCTTTAGCTGCCTCGGGCAGATGGAGCTCGTT
>JAUZSX010325117.1:0-11405 GCA_034780655.1 Idiosepius hallami | reverse complement strand
ACTATCGGCACCCTTTCAATTTTTGTGTTTTTTTTTTTTTTTAGGAAAAACCGTCTTTTCACAATTTTTTTTAATTAAAGTGTTTATGAACATTTA
The DNA here is from genome assembly GCA_034780655.1 of Idiosepius hallami. Lineage (NCBI taxonomy): Eukaryota > Metazoa > Mollusca > Cephalopoda > Idiosepiidae > Idiosepius > Idiosepius hallami. Next base: position 11,309 of record JAUZSX010325117.1, on the reverse strand, counting down.
TATCGGCCATCATTAGTTCTCCTGAAACACTTTTGGTTTAATATAAGATATTCAAAATAAATATATTTAATGATAACAAAACCAGCTGAATTTAGATTTATTGGCACGCTTTATCAATAGCCACTTGCAAAGCCTTTTTTTAACAACGGCTTCCAAACGTTCTCTAAACGACATTACTAAATTCCTATACGCATCAATAGGGATTTTAAAGATTTATTCCTTGGCGATGTCTTCTAATTCCCTCAGGTTCTTTGTTTTTTTTTTCTTTTCACGCTCGCCTTCACATTAGCCTACAAGTTTTCATTTGGATTCAAGTACGGACTTTCACTTGTCCACTTAAGGACGATTTTTTTCATTATCCAAAAGTCATTTCTTCAGCGATTTCACCGTATGCACGCATGAAAGATATTAGATACAAATCCATTTCTAAGCGTTTTGAAGTTCCTATGTCAACAGTGAGAAACGTTATCAAGAAGTATAGTGTTTCAATACGATTCAAAACTTGACGGGTCGAGGCCGTAGTAATGTAGTAATGTCGTATAGAAAAAATCTTGAAGGTGGTGTTAAAAAAAGGCTTCGCAAGTGGCTACTGATAAAGGGTTCCGATAAATTTTAATTAAGCTGTTTTTCTTTTTTTTTTTGTTATCATTGATAATATTTATTTTGAGTATTTTATAATAAACCGAAAATGTTCCAGGAGATCTATAGATGGTCGATATAAATGTTCATCAACAAAATAACTAATTAAAAAAAAAATAGTGAAAAAATGTTTTCTCTTGAAAAATAAAAACACAAAAATTGAAAGGGTGCCGATAATTTCGGCGTTAGCTGTATATGGTGACTGCCACTTCTTAACAAGAAGGCCAACCCTGATGACTTGTCGAAAATGTAAGAGTTGTTTGTACAGATAATTAACGTGTTGTACGCTTGCACGACACATAAATCATGTTCCCATTCCATTCATCCTTTTAACCAGTAACAAAAAAGCAAGATTTATAAATGGAGCGTAGGTTTTATATCAGAGTGTTCTTTATCTATGTGAATTACTTTCCTGAGTTTACGTACCTCATCTGCCCGAGACCACTGAAAGTAAATGTAATGGTTTTGACTGGGATTTGAACTCGTGCTATGCTTCCTAAGTCCTAGTTTTTACAACTACTCCAACCTCGCATATATGATATTTACTTGGTGAGCACCAACCCCAGTTTGGCACATGGCCATTTTTACGTGCTCTTACCGGGGTTTTTTAAGTCAGTGTTACCCTTCACCTAGATGAGATGCTCTCCTGAGTTAATGAGCCCCATCTTCCCGGGGCAGTGAAAGTTATGGTTTTGACTGGGATTTGAACTCGCGTAATACGATCTCAGAGCCCGAGCTTTTACCAATGCTACACCGTCGCTGCCTAATATAACCTCGCATATATGAATATATGTATATACATATATACAAACTTCTGCATACACACAGACATACTTCTTCTTGAAAGAGAGCCTCATAAGAATCATAATCCAGCCAGTAATAAGTATATTTTGAAATATAAGAGTACTATGTGTAAACGTTTTATTAGTTACACAAAATTATTTCTTAATGATGTTGCCTTTGCTGTGTGGAAATTTCTATGGAAAATAAAAGAATAAAATCTTACGACACTGACACTATCAAACTGCCAAAGAAAAACACGGCGGCGTCTTAAATAATCAATTTCTTTACATCTTGGAATAAAAATTGACCTCTATTTTCAAAGCAGCCGAGTTAAATAGATGTTGACGTTATTTTGCCAAAAGCCGGGCTTGTTGACCCCTACCCCCATGTTAAGCCCAAAACAATGGGACATTAAATTAAACACCTTATGGGCAAGTTATGACAGATACGAAGACGCTAGAGTTTTGGGAAATAGAAAATTCAGACGGGCCCGAAATTTTTGGATTGGTTGCATGGAGATAAAATATCTCCGAAAGGAAAAGCGTCCCAAAAGCTGACGCGAAATAAAAAGTTGTAATTTGTTTGTGTTGCTGACCGCGTGGATTATACACATGAAGGCGAAATAAAACTACTATGATATTTCCATACCAGCCATCAGTCAGAGAGAGAAAGAGAGTAAGGGAACTATTAACCGCCCCCCCAAAAAAAAAGACAAAAAGGAAGGAAAGGGAAACTTATACCCTCCACAAACGCGACCAAGAAAAAGAGGACGAATGAATCTCATCATAACTCTAAACACGGATAAGTAATTAAATTTTTGTCCTTATAACTGAACTATTTTTTATCGCACACCAACTGCATTCACTGCACACATGCACCTATAAAATCCTGCAGACATATTTCCCTAATCGTCTATTCTCATATAAGAAAACAATAACTCATTATCCTTTTATACCTCTACCCAAACAATTCCATTTAATCATAAATAAAATTATATCTTAAAACTATAATTCTGGCGTTCCTTTTTGTTCTTGCATGCACCGGCATATATTTCTGTTGCAGCCATGAGATTGAACCTTTGACAACGGGTTGACAATTGTTTACTAATATGTGTCACCTGTCCAGATATTGGTTGCGGCACTAACAGACGGATAATATAATATAGTCCGCGGTGTACGTTAATTGAGAAATTACCCCAAACCAATAACTCTGGCCTGTGACAATACGGGTTGCTCACACGGGAATAATTCTTCCGTGAACTCGTAACAATATGAACAGAAAATTAAACACACACTCACACACACAGTCACATATGCACACATATACACATACATGTTGTCACACATTAATAATCACATGATTAAAAGAAATGGTATTATCGCAAAATTTATCATATGAATTTTAAAGTAAATAAATTATCAAAATTTTATCTTTACTGAATCGTCTTTTCCCTGCTGTATCTATTTGTAAAGCGCTGCACTCGTTTTAGAAATATTATTGAAATATCTCATTCACTGAACAACAAAGCAAATTCAACTCAAACATTCAAAACAAGTGAAAACTAAATCTTTTAAAATAACTTGGTACTTAAATATCGCTTGCACATAGGCATACGCACATACATATAGACACGCATATACAAAGAGACATGCAGACAAATATTTACTCACAGATACATATACACACAAACACTAACATACATACAAACACAGATGCATGGGGAGACAAACTTACATTCACACACATATCTATATAATAATACATCTGTATACTTATATGGGTTCAAGATTGATAAGTATGGACATAAGGTCGACGGCATTTGGTCACTGTCAGGTTTTATTCAGACCAAAAATCTCGTAATGCTGTCGGCTTTACGTTCATGCTAATCAATCTTAAACCTAAATACGCTCTCACATTATTGATGATCATTTTTGACTAATTGATGAAAATAAAGAATCTCTCAAATGATTTATGTATGTACACGCACTATACATACATACTCACTGTCGGGCTTTGCCTAGTGCCGAAGACTTGCCATTAAGATGCTAAGATAATTAGGAAAGCCTATTATCTAGGATAATACTCAATGCTTTTTTTATACTAAATTTTATTCCATACTAGATTCATTTCACCCGTTCCCGTCAGAGCATACTTGCTTGTAGAGAGTTGAATGCCCATCTTACCCTAATAGCGAGACCATCTAACCTCAAGCTTGGGGTAAGTTGGCCACTTCTACCAATAATTTTCAATGCAAATTTTTTTATGAGAATAGCTGCTCTGAGAAAGAAAAGCTCCCGCATTTGCATGGGTATGAAATGTTCTTTTGGTCTAACTTTTTACCATTGATATTTCAGAGATTGTTAATAAATCCAAAAAAATGTAAAAACAAGCTGGCTATCTTACCCCAGCCTCCCTTACAATCAGACGCTACCCCCTAATAGTACCAAAATGATCGCAGCAAAATTCTTAAAAATTTCACCAACACACGAAACGGCAAAATCTATTTTCCGATTCCGCCGATATTTCGGTCCTTATTCAGCGTTTTCTTTGTTTTCCACCTTTTCCTACTTCCGACGTTTGTTTTTAACAAATATCGACCAAACTTCAGATATACGTTCTATACACGATCATAGTGCCACTAGGCAATAAAGTATAAAATGAGAAAGCCACTTTTTATGGCGTCTTATTTTCCAAGCACTTTCGACCAGTTTTACTGAAAATGTCACACAATATACTTATCTCTGCCAATTGCAAATTTTCTTTAACCTAAATTTTTGGTCCGTTTACAAGCATTTGACTATAAAGTCAGGGTCCAAAAAATTTCCTAACTGGTCACTGACTAACGATCCCACTATCATTTTTGGTGGCTATATTTCGTGCTAGATTTGGTGGCTATATTACGTGCTACATTTTGTCAGCTATCAGCTGCGTGTACAATTATAAGGACCCGTACCTAATTGTCACAGAAAGTTTTTTTTTCGAAAATCTCATTTCTATCCGGGTAGATTCGGGTGAACATTAAGTCCATGACCACTTTCCAATAATAGTAAATACATTCTAAGCTGATCCCCGACTTTTAGACATATTTTTTTCACAAATTGGAACCATTTGTCAAAATTATAAAATCACAAATCCCCAACAGTTAGTTTTCTCTTACACATATTAGATCTAAATTGGGTGTATCTAAAAAATATGTTTAAATTAATTATATAATACTTTTATATGTCTCATCATAAAGTAACATAACCGTTACACGTGATCTTTAAATATACTAAAACTAAGAATGATTGTTGATTGATTAATTAGAACTTTAAATCGGCTCTGGATCATTTCATGTCAGAGCAAATTTAAAGTAATTTAAATTTCTTGCACAGTTTTTTGTATCAGATAGTATTCCTACTTTAATTCTTTTGGTCAGTTTATGCTAATTTTATATTTTCTTGTATTGTTTTACTGCTTTCAGAGAGGATTTTGCTATTATCCACTGCTCAAAATATTTACTTTTGCTTTTAATCCTGCAAAATATTCCTATTTAAGGAAGTTATTCTTGAAGATCAAATGATTGTAGAAGACAAAAATGTAAAAGTCCTAAACCAAAAAAGTAAAATATATAAACATAACCCTCAAATAAATCTTGTGTGTGACATGTTTACAACCTTATACGGCCAATTATGTACCACATACAAGTTAACAATCCGGTTAAAATTTAAATAAAAATTCGGTCGTTTTGTTAGTTGAAAATTTAGTAAGTTGGATAACTCTAATATTACCAGCTTTGAACGTAAATCATTAATTTATAAATCTCAAGACACTTCATCTGACCTTATTTTAATTTCCAATATTTTTTCTACAGTAAAATGTATGGTTACACACTGTAAAGGCTTAAAAACTACAAAGTAATCGAGAATGATCTCGCTTCACTAGTTTTGTGTTGCTTTTGAAAGTCCATTTTTACAAAAGAACTAATTGCTTTTAGATATGTTATGGACCTGCATCGGGCCCCATAGAAAAAAAAAACAGAACATGGGTATTGTATTTAAGAAAATATATTTAAAAGAAGAACAGGGATACTGTTAGAGAAAGATGAGATAAGTTTCATGGACTAGGCGCATGTGTATCTACACATGCGCCTAGTCCATGAAACTTATCTCATCTTTCTCTAACAGTATCCTTGTTCTTTTAAATATATTTTCTTAAATACAATACCCATGTTCTGTTGATATTTTCTTAAATACAATACCCATGTTCTGTTGATGTTCCGATTTAAGATTGCTGAATAGTCTTCTAATGTTTATATAGTGCAGATCAGTTTATTTCCTAAATATTGAATTTCAAGAATTTTTGTGACATTTTTCTTTAACAAAAATAATTAACAAATATGCGACAGTTGGTTTTTCCAGTAGACATGGTCACCTACATTTTCTTTTGTACGAAATTTATTTCTGGTATTGGTCTTTCTCTTTTCCTTTTCTCCTCACTTATGTTAATGTGATGCTGCTTATAGTATCATGTAATAAAATCATGTCTTACTATAGGGCAAGTTCTGTTTTCCTGCTTGTTATTGGGAAATTTGAGTTCTTTTTTTTCTGTCAGTTAGTTGCTTGGGGGGCGCCGTGTTGACATGTCTGGAGTCTAAGAGGCGACAAGTTTTTGGTGTGTTGGATGAATGCGACATGTAGCCATTCTATGAATGTTCGAGATGAGAGATTCCAAACAGACTACATCAAGAAAAGACACTTAAAATTGAAGAGGAATTTTGGTCCTAACAAGTTATATATACAATTGATAAGAATTTGGTTAATATGGTTAACGGGTTTATACATTAAATATATAATGTTCTGTATTGATAGTTGGTATATATGTATGTGTGTTTGCAGTGGATCTTTTTATGTTAGATGTAAATCTTTATTATTTTCTTTTGCCAGAATAGATTTCATTAAATTAAAGTAATCACAATATTATTTTTTCTCAAATTTATAGGGGGGGTCCTGAATACTCATAACTTAATTGCATATCTCTATGTGACCCTATTTTTGCGATCAACCTTTCAGTGCACTCGTTGGACGCTATAATAGTTTTCTGGCGAATTTAAAGCGTTATCTTCACAAAAGTGGAGCTTATGTACTCGTTTAGTTATCATTGCTGGTCGTGCCAAGTACACATATTTTTTAAACCTCTCAAAAAACTAATTAATTAAATCCAATCGTTGTCTACATGAAAATAAACGAATGGTAAATTAACTAAATCCTGTTATTGGAACTAATCAGTGGCAAAGTTTCAATGAAATCAATTCAAATTAAAGAAAATAATCGGGACTTTAAAATCCACTTCGCTAGATGCACCACCCTGATTATAAATAGAAAAATAAATGAGAAAAATTTTCCAGCTGTTTTGTAATGGCATCAGAGTGTTATAATCAATCATTTTGTCTTATCGCCACATGTATGATTGTTGAATTATTCAAAACTTGTAATGGCTGCTTAATCTTGATTATGGCGTCCAGAATGCATTATTGCCTATTGTGGATAATGGGTGAGACTTACATACGCACAGACGATCAGAAAAAGTGGGAAATGATAGAAGTTTTTTTTCTATTATTTAAGATAAACACAAAAATATCTTAATTACAAACAACAATACATTTCTTACATGTCTACTTTGTTGAGAACATGTAATTAGCAAGAAAACACTGGTTGTAACTAACAATATCTACCTTGTGTTACTATCTTTGATATATCTTACACAGATTCACTTAGTGTCGATTAGCTTTTTATGAGATTTTCAGATATTTGATAATGGGTTTGAAAAATCAAGCAGCTAAAAGGAAACATTCCACTATTTTCTGTAAAACGTGATTTCATAGTATTTACTCCAACCCTATTTATAAACATTGAGAAAAGTATCCAAATTAAGAGTTATAGCTCATTAATTTTAAAATTGTCAATTTTAATCCTTTACGGTGCAATAAATAAATATATTTTTCGATTTTAAATTTGGTGATCCTAAATTGAAGTTTGGGTTTATTCAAAATTTTCTTTGACTAGAAATAGATTAGTCAGTTATCAGCATTCAGATGTTACTAATACAAATTCAAAAGACCAGTATCGTATATTAAATTTTTTTCCATTAATAATAAATGATCAACAAATCAATTATTTTTTTAATCGATATTACTGAAAGAACAAAAAAACTCCAAAGATTTTGTCGAATCCGACTTTTAAAAAAAGTTTTAAAATATGTTTTTTATTGTTATTTTAATTCAAAATTTCTTATGAACTTATAATATATTTGCCATGTGTTTCATAAATTATTTCACAATATGTATTTCTCCATCAATATCTTTACATTAAAATGTTTTATACGAAATGCATTTTATACAAAATGTTATTGATAATTCTTTAACATAAAATGCCTAAAAAGTTACTGAAGGATTTGAACATAATTAAAACAAATTTTATTCATGAAAAATGATGTCTTTTAAATGTTTCCATTTTCAGCTTTGGATATATGAGCTCTTTTCAAAACATCATTCATGACAGATTACAGAATCTCCAATTAGCGATTTAACCCCCTTATTTCGTTTTTGATGTTTTTCTTTTATTCTTGATGGTTTGGGGTTTGATAGCATAGACACTTTCTTTGAGATTACAAGAAAAGTTCGGGGCTAGTCAATTCTGGGGAACGTGGTGGCAAATTGATATTGCCATAGGAAGAGATAATGTTATCACCAAAGCAAAGCCTGAGATGTTCTATGGTACTTCTCGGCGTATGTGCCATTGCCCCACCTTATTGGAACCATAATTTGAAATTTGGGACGCAGGACGTTTGTAATCATACTCCGGTATCTATCTCCAGTAACAGTGACAGCATTTGCGTCTTGATCTTTACAAATATACAGTCGAACAAATTTCTGCTCCATTACTGCACACCATACAATGCACTTTATGGGATGCAACTGCTTTTGATGAATCGTCCTTATAGTTTCAGTTCTCCAAAATCTGTAATTTTGTTTGTTAACGAATCCATTCAAATAAAAATGGGATTCCTTTGACATAATCAACTTTTGTAAAATTTAAATTTAAAATCCGAGCACGTGAAGCCCGTAAGCACGAGTTAATAAAATGGTATGCAGTCAGTCTAAAGAGATTGGATCCTGAACAATCATATAGAGTATATGTGGTGGTCCCCAACAAAAAAACCTTTCTAGGAACGAACCAAAGAGTTTTGCAAGCTCTGAAAACTATATCAAAACTGTCATCCTAAACCGATACTCAATCAAACTGTCCAGTGAAAACTGTCCACCTAATGTTATCCGATACTCTGACAATCCGTGTAATGTATTAGTAGCCATTTTCAGCTAAAAATGTAAAAATTAAAGTTTTAATTCAATATCAATACCACTTAAATTCCATGTAACTTAAAGTTTAAAACCATTACACCATGTGTTAAATAAACATCTCAGAGTAAGACCAAGGGGCATATCAGTGAAAATTTTGTGAATATACATGTAAAGATGAGAATAGAAGTCCAATTGATCAATAATCAAAACTCGTCTTTCTCATTACCAAGAAAAGACAGTACAAGAAGGCATTGTATCAAAAGATTAAAAAAAAATCTTTATTAGATTGAAACAGCGTGAATAAGGATAGAATATTGCCAATCAAAGTGGTTGAGGATTAATCAAGTTTGATTTATTGCTATTAGAATTGGGTTAGACAAATATGATTAAAATATAACCTAATAATTGTGAATATAGGGTTTTATCAGGACAATGAAACGTTCGATTATTAGTAGCCATACTCGTAGAAATTTTTGAAAATGAAAAAATGGAAAAATTAAAGAAAGAAGCTGCAATGAATAACTGATATATCTTCTAATCGTGTGTTCTTTGTTCTTTCTTTCTTTTTTTTCTCAAAATCTCAGCAAATTTTGGTTTGAAGTATTATCACGCATTTCGTTCAGTTGTCTATCAAAAGACATTGCAATATTTCGTTATCTTTGAACTAACCTCTTTCAATTGCTTTATCCTGCCATGACAGATAAATTTGGTTAACTTATTTATTCATTTTTTTCTTTACAAAATTTATGGATATTCATCGTAATTCATTATATTTTTTCAGGATTTTGTTGATCGTAAAGGAAAGAGTAGTACAGGAATTTACATTTTTACATGCGATAAAAGCTTGCACTAACATCATTACCAGAACCGACCTGTCTTTCATATCATTCGTTTTGGAATAACGTAATATAATGCAGAGCTATTGTATTGGCAAATAGCAGATTTTAATAAATAGTATGAATATTAATAAAAATAAAATTACATTAAAATAAAATCTTTTGGTTTTTTCATGATCAAACATTTAGGCATACAAAAAACAATAACCCAAAGACTGTATTGTATCTTTTCATAGCGTTTTTTTTTACAACTTTAGAAACGTGCTAATCGCGCACAAATAAAGGATCAGAAATAATATAATATAAAAATTACAACCCATGGGAACTAAAATAAAAAAGATTTTATCATCTACAATGATGAGGTTTTAAACATAAACCAAAATTTTAAAATGAGCACCACAATTTTAATTCCACAATACTGTGTATTTTAGAAAAGTGAGTACACCTCCACATTTCTTCAGATATTTAAGTATATCTCTTCACAAAACAGCACTGACAAAATAACACTTTGACACAATGAAAAGTAAATTATCTGCAGCATATACAACAGAATTAATTTATTTTCCCCTCAAAATATATACCCATTAAAAGTTAAATCCCTGACAACAAAAGTGAGTCCATCCCTTAAAAGTTATCAATATTTACTTTCAACATTTAAACTGTCAATATTTGAAGTAAAAGATAAAGAGAAAAGTGTTGTCATAATCTAGTATAATAATAATAATTTGACCGACCTGTGAATTATCGAGATTAGAAAAGTCTCTCAACGAGTTAAAGGAAGACGTTACCTTAGAGTGTTTAGGAATGGTTTTTCTTCGGTTGTTTCTTCACTCGCTGAGGAGGACTTATTGGGGTTGATATCTGGCTGTAAAATGCAGGCTCCGTCTTGGGTAAAGGGAAGTAAAGACGCAACACATATTTTATATTTAAAAGAACCTAACTAAACTTTATTTTACAAGCGTCAGATTATGCGTCCTCACTACATTGTGTCTGTCGCTGAAAGAGGCCGAAAAGAGTTCTAAAAAAGGAATCATGGGTAAGTCAGAAATGTATCTCTACCCCAGCCATGTTTGTTGACAGCTCACAGCCAAAGCAGAAAAACATTGCACCGTTTAGTCGCATGTTTAACAAATAGGACCACTCTAGACTTTCTAACGTTCCGAATATTAGTGAGAGTCCAATATCCCCAAGAGTACTTAGATGGTTATTAAATGGAATCCAGGAGAGACCACAAATGGGTAGCCAACGGTCCCATCACACTAATTACCAGCGAGTTTTGAAAAGCAAAAGAAAATGCCAAGAAAAAAAACAATTACAATACACATATGACGCGCGCACACTCATACACACGTACACACGTACACACACACATACACACACAAACACACACACACACATGCACACACACACAAATTACCTAAAATCATGTAAATAAAACAAGTAAAAACATCAAATCACACGAAAAAAAGAAATGAATAATAATATCAGCAAAACAAAGAGAACAATTAAAATTTTGTTTTTAAATAAAAGTTTAATAAGTCAATTTCAATCGATAACTTCGCATAGAAGTTATTCAACTAATTATATACGTACAGTCATTAAATCGGCATTCTTTATACCAATATGACATTATTCTTTAATTTTCTTCGTCATTTGGTTTATATATATATATATTTATGCATCATTTATGCCTTTAAAAAAATCTTATTTAT
>JAUZSX010325106.1:0-11406 GCA_034780655.1 Idiosepius hallami | reverse complement strand
TATCTCACTCTCCCTCTGTCTCACTCTCTCTATCTCACTCTCCCTCTGTCTCACTCTCTCTATCTCACTCTCCCTCTATCTCGGTCTCAATCTCTCTCACTCTCACTCTCCCTCTCCCTCTGTTTCCCTCTCCCTCTCTCTTTGTCTCTCTCTCACTGTCTCTCTCTGTCTCTGTGTGTGTCACCCTGCCTTTCTTAATCTTAATCTGTCTCTCTCTCTTGTTAAAGATTTCAATTCCTTCTCCCATCTTGCCAATCATTGCATCGATCGTTACACCCTCCTACCCCGACCCACCCGTCCTCCTTCCACCCAACCCATTCCCCGTGCACGAGAGGGAGTGGCCAGGCTTTGCCAGGCCCACCACCACGACGACGACCACGACGGAACAAAATGACAATGACTGCAGTAGCAGTCAGCAGTATAGCCGGGCCTTTCTTGTCCTTTATGGACAGTCATGTCTAGAGTGCACACACACGGACACACCGGCAGGGACGGACACACACACATGGATGAACACACACGCACACACACACGAATGAACAGTCATGTCTAGAGTGCACACACAGACACAAGGGCAGGGACGGACACACACACATGGATGAACACACACGCGCACACACGGACACACACAGACACACGGACACAAGGGCAGGGACACACACACGGATGAACACACACACACACGAATGAACAGTCATGTCTAGAGTGCACACACGGACACAAGGGCAGGGACGGACACACACACATGGATGAACACACAAGCGCACACACGGACACACACGGACACAAAGGGCAGGGACACACACACACATGGACGAACACAGACACACTCGCACACACGGACTCAAGAGCAGGGACACACACACACGCACACACAAGGACAGGGACACACACACACACACTAGGATGAACACACACACATGCACACATGGACAGACACACGCTCACGAGCACACACACGGACGTACAGAGACACAACAGTCAAACACATACGCAGGCACACACGGACAGAGGGACAGGGACACACTCATAAGCACACTTGACGAACACATACACACGGATGTACACATGCACACATACAAGGGAACACACATGCGCACACACACAAACATGAGCGCACCCATACACACAAAAGCACATGCTCATACACACTAACACAGACACGCACTTACACACACACACTAACACACACACGTTTACACATACACATATATTCAGTTAAAGACACGCACATACACACACTCTAACTCATGCACATTAACACATACACACATTAACAGATACACACAAGCACACACACACCCAAAGGGACACACACACACACACACACACACACACACAAACAAAAGTGCTCACGCACTTACTCACTAACACATTCACACATACACTCACACTTACACACACACAAGCACGCGCTCATACAAAGGCAGACGCACACACACACAAGCACTCGTGCACTTATTGACACACTCACTTATGGACACACTCAAGCACGCACTTATACACATACACACATTCACTCATACACTCTTACACACACCCTTGGGGCAGCGAAGGTGGAGCATTGGTAAAAGATCGGGTTCTGGAATCGTATTACGCGAGTTCAAATCCCAGTCAAAACCATTACTTTCACTTTAGTAGCCTCGAGCAGATGAGGCTCGTTAACTCTGGAGATCAGCTCATCTAGGTGAAGGGTAACACCGAATGTAAAAAGCCCGGTTAAGATCACGTAAAATGGCCTTGTGTCAAACTTGGTTTGGTGATCACCGAGTAATTAACATATCCATGCTTGTGGACTGGTCTCATCATCCTAGAATCTGAAGAAAGCCAGAGATTTAGTTGATTGATGTGTGGTGAAGACAACAACTATGAAGCTAAGGGCAAAAATCACAAAAGTGGATGTACTGGATAACTGGTGTTACAAAAGTAGACGAATAATCCACAAGTTATGTTCCGGTACATTCAAAACCAACCACTTAAATTTACTATAGAAATGTTTCAATTTCATTAAAATACAATCGCGTCCGACAAAAAAGAATTAATGAGAAAAAACTACTCTACATTCCTACATTGATGTTGAGAGCTCAATCTAATCAAGCCAGTTTAAATGATTATATAAAACGTTAAACAAACAATTTCCCCTTCCTATAGATATGTTTGAGATCTTAATCTGGTCCTTTTAGACAAGAGACAATTTATCAATAACAATTTGTTACCTTTTTTTGTAAGAACACTATCTAGTCTAATAAATTATAAGAAGCTATATCATAATATACATCTTTATATTTTTAGGGCTATTGAGATATGTAAATAACTCAACCAATGTTAATTTGAATGTGCTAAACATTTTGTTCAACTGTATAGATAAGTTCGTTAGTCCCAACTTTCTAAATAAGACATGTTTTCTTTATCTTCGTAAAAGCTTTGGGGATTATTCTAACACCATGATTATTTTTCACTATTTTTCTACTTTTTCTTTGTATTTTTCCTCCCTTTATCTGTTTGGAAAAAAAAATAGGGATATGGGGAAAGAACAAAACACGAGCACTAATCAAGCGTCAACCCAGATAGAGGCAAATGATCGTTTTGCTTTTGGTTTGTTTTTTATTCGTCCATTTTTTTGGCAGTTTATATTTATAGATTTTTAAGATTCTTTTCTTTTTTTTAAGTGACACTATAAATTTAATCAACTTTTTTTCTCCAAACTAGGATTATCACGCTTTTTTTTCTAAAAAAAAAGTCTTGTTTTGGTTTTCTTCTTTTTATTTTATTCAAACAATATAAAATACAAGCCATTTGGATAATTATTTTGTCACGATGTTTGCCTGTTGTGTGCCTTTGAAAACCAATAAAAAGAAGTATTAAACAAAAAACATAAAGGAAAAAATAAAACCTTCAAGAAATTTATTTTTTGCTTTCGTTCAGGAAAAAAACTGTAAAAAAATAGCAATGATTTCTTTCGTTTCTATTCATTTTACTATAAATCAATCTATGTCTATTCTTATGTATATTTGTGCGTGCGTACGTATCTGTATATGTACATATGTAGGTATGTATGTATTTGTATGTGTCTATGAGTAAGTATAAATTTATTTACTTTGCTTGCTGTCGGTCTATATCTGTATATGAATACATATACGTATATATTGACTGTCTGTCTATCTATATTCATTTATCTGCCAGTATGTTTGTCTATTACTATATATGTATCAATCTTTACATTTCTCTATATATTTAACTATTTATCAGTATCCATGTTTATCTGTTTGTATCTATATATCATTCTCACTGACTTTCGATCTAATTAACTATATACATATACATAGATTTATAACATGCGTCTGTTTATTATTTATATTTTGTATGTAGATAAAGGTGAACAAAAATGGAAAAATAATTAATAGATAGATAGATACAAAGAGCAATAGTAAACTAATAGATCTATATTTCTATATATTCATATTTATTTTTATCTATCTATATATAAAAAATAATGCTAGGGATACATTTTCATTTTTAATACGCCATCGTTTGTGGGATGAGATCCATCTATCTCAGTAAATTAGTTAAAGATTTTTCTAGGCGGTTGACTTAAAGTTCCCGAGTTACAAGTGAAATTTTAAAATATTATATAGATACCCCCTTATGGATATGTAACATCATTCAATATTTTCTTTCATCGAATAATAGTATATAAAACAAAAAAAAACAGAATATATGTCTAAACCTCTGGTTCCCAACCAGTGGTGCTCGCAGCGACGGTGGAGCATTGGTAAAAGATCGGACTATGAAATCGTATTATGTGAGTTCGAATCCCAGTCAAAACCAAAACCTAAAAGATATGGCTCGGTAACATGGAACAGGAGCTCATCTAGTTGAAGACTAACACTAAATACAAAAAGCCCAGGTAAGAGCACATACATATATATATATATATATTAAGTTTAGTATATTTTGCAGAATATCATTATTCAGACACGTTGGATCTAAAACAAAACGTTTTATAAAAAACGACAAATAAACACGTGACAAAAAACCATAAGAAAGATGCATTCTATATACCACAACGAAAACAAACGCAAAAAACAATAAAACTTAGAATATTACTGACATTTAGCTGCGTCAGAGAGATGGGGCCAAAATTGGGAGAGCACTCATCCAGGTAAAACGCAATTCTAAATGCAAAAAACCCAAGTATATAGAGCACGTAAAATAAGCCTTGTGCCTAACTTGGGTTGGAGCTCGATGAAGTAAATTTATCTTATATGTATGCGTGTGTGTGTGTGTGTTTGTGCAAATGTGTGTGTAAATGCATGTTTCGTTTCATTCATCCATAAGTAACTGAGATGGTTGCGTGCTGTAAATTCTAAGTGAAAAGTAATTCTTTTATACTCCAGAGACACATTGGCCTCTCAGATTCAAGATGTACGGGAGGTTAAATCGTGTCGATTGAGAGGAGTGATTTAGAGCAGAATATTTTGTTAGCTTCTGCTATGACATAATGCATTTTGGTTTCTATAAAAAAAAAGAGGGCGTGGATTGGGTTATTGAGAGAAAGAGAGAGGGGGGAGAAAGACATAGAGAGAGAGAGATATATAGTGAGTGAAACATAGTAAGATTGATGGAAAAAAATCAGAAAAAATAAGACGTGTAAAAATGAGAAGAGAAAGAAGAAATCATATATAAGATAAGAGAGAAAAAAAGGAAAGGTCGGCACTATATACATCCGTATGTGATGAGAAATAGAGAAGTAAAATATGAGAGAGAGACAGAAAGAGAGAGAGAGAGAGAGAGAGAGAGACAGAGAGAGAGAGAGAGAGGGAGAGAGAGAGATGAGAGATAGACTCAAAAAGTGAATAATTTGATAAAATCTAAGAGGAGAGAAGCATAGAGAGGTGCAACTAAAGATAAAGATAAAAGATGAAAGCATAAATGAAATAAAAAAGCAAGAATAGAACGATATATTAACTTAGGCGAGCACAAACCAAAGTTAGACACAAAACCAGGTTTATGAACTCTTTACATATTTAAGTTTCGTAATTATCCCTAAGATGAGTAACAGTCATTGAGTTTACAGGTCTCATCCACACGGGTTTTATGATATCTGTTTTATCTTTACACCTAGAAGGGTTACTCTCAGAGGCGTAGCCAGGGTATTTTGCGCCCGGGGGCAAACCATAAAATTGGCGCACCCTCCTCCGTGTTTAATCGCATTTTCTTTTACAATAACATTGTATACCTTACTGTATACGGAAAAACAGTTCACATTTCAATAAACATTATCTTTTAAAAAAATAAGCAATATTATACAATTTCTAGTAGTTATTGGGCAAGCGTATCAGATAACGTCTGCCACAGCCACTGCTCTTGCTTGTGACCGGTGTTTTAGCCTTGTGAAAATTTTGTATGCCTCATATTAGCGCCCCTGTACCTTGGCGCCCAGGGACATATGTACCCCGGTGCCCCCCCTCTAGCTACGCCTCTGGTTACTCACTCGAGTTGATGAGCCTCATCTGCCCGAGGCAGTTAAGAGAAAATAAAATGTTAAATACAATTCAAGAATCAAAGATTTTACCACTGCTTCACTTTTGCTGAAGGATTAAAAGAAATAAAGCAAAAAAAAAAAGAAAAAAACATAGAATAAAAACGTTAATCTCACATTTCAGTGCGTGAGGGAGAAAGAAAGGGAGAAAGAAAGAGAGAGAAAGAGAGAGAAAGAGAGGGGAAGAGGAAGTAGAAGAATGAAATCTAGAGAGAGACAAGAGCGTACGATGGACAGTCATAGACAGAGAGACATTGAAATCCACGTTGGGAAAGATATAGAAAGAGAGAAATAGAGATGGATAATAGCAAGATATAAAAAATTTAAAAAAATAAAATAAAAGCTCTAGCAAACGAGAATGAATAAGAACAAGCCTCGTGTGCGTGGTACCCCTAGCTCTAAAAGTCCCCGAGAGACGCAAAACAGATTTTTCCCGTGGTAAACTCTATTCAATTTGTGAAATGAATAATACCCTCCACATTTTGGCAAAGTTACAGAAAAATTGAACGGATGGATCAAAAGTTATAGGCCGGAAAAGGTTATTTTTGGCTGTTTTGGGGCATTTTGACCTCCTGGGGGGGGGGCTAAAGATATTTTTTTCAAAAATCGGAGAATGTCACTTTCTAATCTGACCGAAGTTACAATTTCATGCAAAATTTCAGAAAAATTGAACGGATGGGTGCAGAGAAAAATGCGAACGAACGAACATGCCTCAAAACATAGGTTCCCCTCATTAAATATCGGGGTGCCAAAAATAATGCAAATTATCAAAAATCTAGTTTTTAGGCTTGGGTTTTAATGATTAAGAGGAGAAAATTCTGTACAGCACTAATGTCTCAGTTGGTAGAGTATCAGAAAATGTAGAGGTTATTCCTGTGGCCTCAGTTATGAATCAAGGGCTCTATTTAAACTTTGCATAATTCTGTTCAGAACTTTCTCATGCCATTTACAGAGCATTAGTGAAAAACTCAATCAATGGCTCCCTCATGAACTCAATGAGAATCAAAAACTTAAGAGATTTGAAGTCTATTCAATGCTTTGTATGCATAACAGCAAGTTCTTGATCAAATTGTCACTTGGATGAAAAGTGGGTCCTTTATGATAACCGTAAACGATCTGGTCAATGGCTTAATCCTCAGGAGTCTCCCAAACACTTCCCAAAGCCAAAGTTGCATCATCAGACAGTCTAGTAATCTGCAATCGGCATTATCCACTACAGCTTTTTGGGAATTGAGCAGAGTATTACAGCAGAGATCTATTGGAATCAACCTAAAAAATGCAGGCTTCATTGCAAAAAAAAAAAAAAGGTCTGTTTTGGGGATGTTGTCCAATTCTGCTTCACAATAACATGAGGCAACATGTTGCAAGATTGCAGAAACTCATTGACTTGGGATACAAGACTTTACAACACCCACCATATTCTTCAGACCTTTTGTCAACGAATTATAATCTTTTTAAGCCTTCATGCTTATTTTTAATTGGTAAAACATTTCAATTCAAACTATGAATCTTGCAGGTCGATAGCAGAGATACATACCCATGCAACTGCAAGCAAGGCTCGTATTTTGATTACTCTACCATTTCCGTTGTTCATTATTCAACAATGTTTCTGAAATCGACCATTATTTTGTAACAACCTAATAATAAAAAGTTTTTTTTCTATTTATTTAGCTAGCAAACAAAAAAAATATTGAAACTAATTCCGTTGTAAGAATAATCTTTTTAGAGTTCATTAAAAATGAGGAAATTATCAAATCTTAGTGCCATCCATTTTATCTCTGAAATAATTGCCCAGATTCTAAGGTTGTTTTCAATAATTTCTAAATAAGGCAAGCTCTTTTTTATAGAGTTGATTGAACAAAAAAAAATGATAATTAAAAAAAAAGAAGATAAAAACGGTTGAATGTCTTATTTGCGTTTTTATAAATTGCAAAATTGACTTGTAATAGCCTTTGTAACGTAACGGTGTAAAGCCGGAAGATGTTCCACCTACATTTATCGTACATTTTTTAGAATTAGCCGGACCATCCGTCGTCCCACTGCGTGCCAACGACAGTCACTGTCAAAAATAAATAACAATTAGACAAAGAAAAAAAAACAACAAAAATTTAAATAATTATTTCGTATTTATTCTGAAATAAATCAAGTTAGTAAACATGATTTTGCCAACCAAAAACACATCATTTCAATTCATATAAAAAAATTAAACAAAACTAAACTACACAAATAAATGGCTCCGGGGTGATCAAGAAGGCTAAATCTAAGATTTATTACGAATGTTTGATAAAAAATAAGTTTTTTAAAGACATTCTTTTATAAAAACTTAACTGCTAAATGATTTTGTCACCCAAAAATAATCGCCCAATTTCTGATGGCCTTGTGAATTTCTTTGCGTTGTACTTCCTGTGCGCATGCGCAGTTAATAGTCCGTTAACACTATGGCAGCCCTTGTCATCATTTTGAGAATTCATCACGGATCAAAAAGAGAGCGGATCTTTGAACAAAGTACAAAACCAAGAGCCGTCTCTTATTAACGAAATAAATATCTTACCTATACGCTGGATAACAAAATATATATCTAATCAAGAAAGGTAGAGAGAGTGACGTTGAGGGATTGTTTGAGTAGAGACAGCAACGCCCTCAAGTGAGAAAATCGGGCAAAAGAACAAGAAGAAGCGCAAGTAAGTAAGATAATTATTACAAAACAAAACCCAAGAAGAAACGATTAAATCTTATGTGGAGAGAGGAGACACATGACAAAATTACATTTTAAATAAAGAATGTTTTCGTTTTTGCGTTTGGTTAAAAACAAATAATTAAGATAAAAAAACACCAATATTTGATATCCTACACATTTTAAATTTACCATTACAACAGCTTTTCGATTCGTGTACGTTTTTGAAGTAATTTCCGTAAAAAAAGTAGCCTGTAATCAATGAACGTATAAAAAAACATCTTTCTTACCCAACAAAAATAATTTAATAATGATAATAAAATAATTAAACAACTATTTAGTCTATGAATAATAATAATACATTTAAATTGTAAATTTTAGATGTCAGCATTCTTTAAATGTACATTATTTTAGCATGTCCCTATTTACAATAGCTTTGAAAAGATTTAACTAAATCTAAAATAAATTCAGAAATATGAATTAGGGATATTAAATTGAAATAGTTATTCATGGTGGAAAGAAAGTGCTTTGTGTGCGTTTGTTTTATTAAAATAAGTTTAATCAAGACATAAAAATGCATTATGCATTCTTAGTCATCGAAGAAATAAATATCTAAAATAAAAATCAAATATGGAAAAATAAACAGAGGATTGGAAAATTTATTTTAGCGGTTTAATTTTTGTATTCGTTCTGGTTGACGAATCAAAATTTAATTTAAAATATTTGTTTGAATAAAATAACTAAATTCAGCTCTTAAGAAAAGTTAAATGTTAAATTTATTTTATCAACACGAACTTTTTTTTGGGGGGGGGGTTCATTTTTTAATTAAAAACTAAATGGATTTTACAACTCACAAAAGCAGAAATAATTGACGAACAGATGATTTATTTATTGTTCTTCTTGGAAATAAATGATTTCAATTTTAAAATAAAATAAAAGGTTGTTTATGAACGAAGAAGAAAAAAAACTAAAAGGAAAGCTCTTTGCTTTTTTGTGTTTCTTTTTAACCGCCATCTTCAACGACTTTTTTTTTCTAACAAAGACGATAAGATTTTTTTTTTAGTTTTATGATTCCAGATTTTATTATTTTAAAAAAATCTTCAGTTTTTTTTAATCTAGGGAGATATATTTCTTTTTAATTTAACTCAAACTTCACTTTTTTAAAAAAATTTTTTACTCAAACTTCACTTTAAAATAAAAAATTAACTTAAACACTTTTTACCCAACCAAAAAAAACAAACTCAAATAACAAATAAAATATTTTAAAAAATATTTTTTCCGATTTTTCTTTTTTTTTCTGCTTCCACCCCCTAAAAAAAGCAAACATTACTGCCTTATTTTTTAATATTATTAAATATATATTTTTTTAAGTGTGGGTGAAAATTATTTTATGATTTAAAAGTATATTCCTCATTTTTGCGGCATTGGTGAATCTTTTTCGTATTTTTTCCTCTCCAAAATTTAATACCTTTTTAAGTTGGTTGACAAGACAACACCTTTTTTTTGTCGGATCAATTGAGTTATGTTGTTGTAAAGTAAAGATGTCATTATTTCCTCAATCTCATCCTTAAATGTTATATTCCTCCATAGAATTCTCTAGTCTAATCAGATTATATATTAATAATTCCTTCATCTCCGAAAGTCCCTTTCGGCCTTCTCTCCGTCTGGTTGTCCAAACAACTCACACTGATTTCATAAGAATAATAATAATAAAAATAATAATAAATAAATCTAAACAAGAAATGAACTGGTGCTGCCGCCTTTCGACAAAATTCTGCCACTTTCCTTTCTTTCTTTCCTTTAACGATTAATGTTCCTTTTTTTTTCCTTTACTTAAACCTTTTATTTTTTTTTCCTTCTTCAACAATTTTACTTTCTCACCACCAGATGTCATCCTCATCTCATTCTCTCTTTAACTTCCAACGAGACCATTCAGTACTAGTGGAGATTAGAGATTCGCGTTGAAAATGTGTTTTGAAATAATAGATGCTCCCCAACATGCATGCGTGTTCTTTCGTTTCAATTGTCAATTTTCTCGATATTTTCGCGATTATTTCTTACTTTAACACGAATATCTAATCTCCACTAGTACCGACACCACCATTCTATTTCAAACTAACAAAAAAACACTTATTTCCTTAACTTATTCATTTCATGAAATTCGATTTCACTCTCTAAGATTCTTTTTCATTTTAGGATCGTAAAGGGGTCATCATTGTCATATATCGTTTTTTTACTATTAGAGTGAAATGTTGGTTGTGCACAACCTACCAAATGTTGGGCACAACAACAAACATTCACTCTAGACCATATTAAAATATCTTAGGTTATCAAAACCTAAGATATTTTAATATGGTCTCGCAGTTATAACACTAACACTTCCATAATTTATTGACAGGGTATCCCTGACGGAATGGGTTCCCCAGTGTGAAACCGTTTTCTTGGACCAAAAACACTAACTAGGTTTAAGTTCCCGGGTTGATTTTTGTAACAAACCCTCAGTAGGGTTTTTTAAAACATTAAAAAGAAAGTTTATTGGAATTCATTCTATCCACTCACCGTTGACAGTTATTCTTAATACAAACAAAAACTAGAAAAGCAATCTCGTCACCTATCTGTGTCCGTGTGGAATGAATGCTCTCTCTGCCGGACCGGACTCGTGGAAAACCCTGCCCTACTTGAGTGATGTCCGAAAAATTAATATTTTATTATTCAATACTCTGATTAGTGCCACAAAAAACAAATCACTTGTAAGTGCAAAAAATAGCACACGAAATTCATCAGTCGCCACTCGTCACTACTTTATTCTCCTCAATAATCGTAATCGTTAATTCCCCCCAAATCCCATTCCATGAATTTCCAAAATATTTGAAGAAGTTTTAATTGAATGAAAAAAAAGTTTGATATAGCGTCCAAAATGACAAGAGAAATAAATTAGAATAAATAATTTCTATTTGGTCTCATTTTATTTTAGAAACAATAAACATTAAAATAGGGTTGTTTTTTCTGTTTTATTTTCACTTTCCTCCGAGTCAAGTGATTATCTCTTTATTTAAAAAACTTAGGAAATTAAATGGAAAATAAGAAGGGTGGCTTTTTACACTGGGCCGACAAGAAAGGGGGCATTAATCCATTTAGGTCATAAATGCAGATACACCGTCTAGAATCTGTTTCACTTTCGAATAGAACT
>JAUZSX010325095.1:0-11407 GCA_034780655.1 Idiosepius hallami | reverse complement strand
TTGATAGATGTATATTTTAAGTTTGATAATGATTTTCTAATTAATCCTAACAATTAATTATTTCGGTAATTTTTTTTGCATTACAATCAGTGAAGCCGAGGAGTCTCCTTGCGGCCCCTAAGAAGCTTGCTGCCCCCTGCAATTGTGGGGTCTGCTGCGGAGAGCACTAAACACGGTCCTGTTTATACAGAGACACACCATCATAGGCGGTCTTGCGAATAATCGAATATGAATGTCCCCTTCAGAGTTATTAATATGCGAGGTCTGCGGGGGCCCTGGTAAGAAGAAGCTCCTTTAAGAAATTCCACGAGAAAAACAAACCATTTTTTTGGTTCTATAAATTTATCATAATTAAAATAATCTTTGTATCCAATAAAATTCCAAAATGATAGAAATTAATGTTAAACCCTTTTTTGACCCTAAACTTACCAAGTAGTCACTCAGACTTATTCTATTAGAGGAACAGATTAGTGTTATACTGTTATACAATTGGTGTGTCTTGTTTTGCCCTATGTTCTCAGGGCCGATATATCGGCCAAATTAGGGTTTAAACCCTTTGAAGCTAAAGAACCGATATATCGGCCCTGGCGACTTAAGGCAAAAGAAGACACAACACAACGATATTTCAACCTCCACCTTTGGACATTGACTTAGCAATATTACCAAGTAGTCACTCAGAGCCGTTCCATTAAAGAAAAATATTTGGTTCAAAATGTGTGTGTGGTTTGTGTGTGGTATGTATATTATTGCCTTTGGTTACTAAGGCTGATATATCGGCCCCTTAGGGACGAAAGGGTTAAGAAAAGACAGACTAAACAGAGGACAGGCAGCTGGCAGCACAGGACAGCAGTTTAAAGTAAATTTTCAAATTATCAAATTGAAAAATAATTAATATAATTCATTTATTTTTAAAAAATGTTTTCATTATAATGGTTTTACGAAAATAAAACAATAATTATTATGTTGTTAAACGAAATAATTTAAGGAATTTTATTTTATTTCTTAAAACAAAAACTTGAAAAAAATAAACTTTCTTTTTTGGAAAGGAAAAAAATAAAAGATTTAGAATCAAAAAGAAAAAGTCATTCATACCATTCCATTTATTGCTGCCTCGGGCAAATAAGTTTTTCTTTTAATTTAAATGAATTTCTTCCTTTTTGCTTTAATAAAAAAATCCCTTTCTTTTTAATTAACGATAATTTTCTGCCTTTGAATGTCTAATAAAATAGGATTAAATCCTAAGCTCTTTCCACTTTATTGACGTTATGTCGTGATTTACAAAAATCAGTTTTTATTTATCGTCTGCCCAAAAAATACCCCCCCTCTCTCTTTGACACTTTTAAGAAAATCATCCAATCAAAATTACTATTACATACACACCAAGCTTGCCTAGTGATAAAACCGACTTTTATTAGTTTTTTTAACTGATCATTATTTTTGCTAGAAAAATGATAAAAAATGTCCTAAATTTTGTATGAAAATAAAAAATAATGAATTTTTTATAAAAAGCCGGTGTTGTCGGAACCTCATCTCGGCCAATCAGAATCAACGTCACTTCCTCTTCCATCGTGATTGTCGGCGTTTTGCATCGTGGCTGTTAGATGTGAGTTATTTTACTTCTTCGTATTTATTTTGTAATTTTGTATATTTACGATTTCACCCCTCAAAAACAAACTAAGCTCTAAAAAACTGTATTTAATGTTCATTTTTTGGTCGATATCTAAATCGATAAAACAAAATCATGTGGAATAATTGTAAAGTTTGCAGGTTTCATGTGTGTGGCCTGCGAGTGCTGATGTGGCATAACAACATAGAACAAATGAAGAAAACGAATTTAATTAAACGATAAAAATCTTTTAATTTATAAAAATATTTATATCCAAATATTATGGAGATATAAATAACGATTTGTTAACAACTATTTATTTTCTTTTTCAATCTCTAATCTCTTAATTTACTATTTTTCACGCCTTTTATTGATGTTAGCTTATTTTCTTTTAAACACTAACACGACTTGATATTATTTTTAAAGGCATTTTGTATTCTTTTTCAACATCCTGTTATGAGAAATAATTTGTTATTATTTTTATAAAGCAACAAACCCTTAATATTTATAGATTTTCTATTATTGTTTTGAAAAAAAGCAAAAAAAAAAAACAGTTTTTCACGATTCCATTTACGATTAGAAAATAATATTATTTCTTAGATTTGAGATTTTGATTTAAGACGAGGAAATAAACTGTTCCTTAGTTTTCTAATTGAAATTGAAGTACCTAAGTATTAATTATTTTAAAGGATTTATTTAGACAATAATCAAATGCAACCTTTGGGCCCCTATAAGGTTTTGTAAGAATTAACACACGATTTAAATATGTTACCAAAAAATGAATTCTCCTGAACACACTACTAAATTGTTTTACATGAAAAAAACATTAAAACAAATCTCACATAATTGTTTTCTTGCCTTTTTTTGTTGTTGAACAAACATTATTTCAGTTTTTATTGTCAGAAGAAGACCTAATAAAGGACAAACTCAAATGTTTATTTTAAAAAGAAAAAAAATCCATTAAACTCAAACTTAGATAACAATTTACTCCTGCAATTCAATAATTCTTTATTTTTGAATAATCAAAATCGACATGTTCAATAATTTGACCCGACTCTCTCCCAAAATTTAAGAAAAATTGATAATGAAAATTAATTATTAATAGTTATAGGATTAGACTGAATTTTAAATTTTCATAAAAAGCCTTCATTATAATATTTTTTGCCATTTCTTTTTAAATATTTCACTAATTTTGGGGGCGATTTTTCGCACTATGTTAAATCATTTGAGGTTGAAAAATAGCGATTTTATTGAATATATTCGCTAACAAAAACCACTCACTATCAATTGTTTTAAGTTAACTCTATTTCCCTCAAGAAATAAATATTATCATCTCTAATACAAAAATAAATTCTGTAATAAATTAACCGTATTATTGAACAAATTTTACGATGTACGACGGCTCTGAATAAAGCCGGGTTGGACGGCAGTAGATTTTTTTCTTCTTCAGTTTGTCCACATCATCAAAATCTATTATTACCCTTTCCTTTCTTAAAACACTTATAAAAATATACTTCAATAAGATCAACTTTTTTTTTTTTAATTTTATCCTTGTTGGACTTTGATGCATGTTTATGTTTTATTTAGAATTGAATTCACTTTTTTTTATCAAACCACCTGCTGATTAAAAAAAACACTTTTTAACTATATTATATTATTTGTTTGTATATATAGCTTCTGTTCTATCTTTTTTCTTTCGTTGTAAAGAAAGTTTTGTAGGGACAATATTTAGGGTTTGGTGGCCACGACCTAAATTAACCTGTATTTACTAGCAATTGCTTTTTTTTTTTTTTTTTTACTTGATATGAGGCCAACGAGAAGGAGCATTAAAAATTTTTTTTTAGATATTTTTTAAAATATCTTATATTTGAAAATAAACAACAACAAAAAAACACTTAAAAATGATTTATCAAAAATAATAAATGGAATGAAAATGAAAAAAAATTGTTTTTTTAGATATTTAAAAAAATATCTTATATTTGAAAATAAACTTAAAGAAAACACTTAAAAATAATTTATTTAAAATAATAAATGAAATGATAATATTCAATGAATAGACAAAGCAACAGTTTCGGCATTAAAATACCTAAAAAAAGGTTGATATGCAGGTTAAACAAACAACGAAAAAAGTTACAATAAATGAAAATGCACTCTGGTCACTATTCGTGCGTGCAATCGTGTGTGGTGTGGGTCGCAACAGACGCAACACGCGACCTCCGTAGTGTCACGTCACGATGATCAGGCAAGTGTTTATTCACAAGCTAGTAGAAAATCAGGTGTCTATTTTATTTACCATTTATTAGAAGAAGCAAGCATAAAGCCTTACTCATGTGTGGCACTGTGGCAGTGGCACTAAATTGCAACAGAAACTATAAAAATGGTCCGAAAGTTCATTGTTTCTCATTTCCAAAATTATAAAAACCTATTTTTAAAATGGTTAAATGCCATTAAAAGGTATAATTTTACCCCAAAATTATCAAATTGAGTATTTATTTAAAATTTAAATCGCTGTCTTAAACACCAACACTCGAAAATCGAAAATCGTTTTAAAATAAAATTAAATATTTTTATTTCTTGGGACAAAATTTAACCAAAAATTATCTAAATTTAAAAAAAAAAAATTAAATAAATAGGTAGTGTTTTTTTAATGAAATGTTTTAAAAAAAAAATAATTTTAAAACTAATTTAAATATGACTATTAATTCTTTCGTAAGTTTTTTTTTTTTTTCGAAATGTTTTCAAATTTAAACTGAAAAAATGTTGTTTAACAGTAACACAATATATATTTACTGAAATAATTACTTTTTACTTATATTAAATAGTGTTTTCTTTTCAATGAAATGTTTAAAATTTTTTTAGAAAACAATGTAAAAAGTAAAAACCGTTTGAAGACTTTCAAGTGATTTTTTTTTTTCTTGTTTATCATTTTACATAAAAAATATTAAAATTCGTTTTTTTCTTAACTTTTGTTTGTACCAGAAAGATAAAACCCTGAATGTTATAGAATTAAAGACAAAATAATATAAAATATTTTCTAGAATTTTTAATTAAATTCCACACACCATTTACCAAGTAGCAGTGTGTAGCACTGTAAAACATGCCAGCATTCAAAACAAACCATATGTGTGTGTATAAAATGCATTTCTTTTTTTTTTTTTGTCTTGAAAAAGTAATTTTATATTGTGGATTTATAAAAGAACTAAATCTTTAATAAATATTCATTTTCATATTTTATGCATCAATGCATTAAATCAATCTCGAATGGATTTTTATTTTTCATCAAAGGCAACTGTGAACCGTGACCGACCGACCCACAATACTCACCCTCACCCACCGTAGAAAACTAGTTCTAAAACATGTGAAGAAATGAAATTAAAAATACTTACTAAAAAAGAAAAAAAACAGTTGTTTAAAATTCACACACACATACACACACACACACACATATATATATATTTTTTTTTTTTTTGTAAAATTTCTAAGTTGATTAATGAGTACAAAAACTAATCTGTAAAACTAAAATACTTATCGATTTTATTTAAACAATTTTTTAAAATTTAATTTTACAAAGGAATA
The DNA here is from genome assembly GCA_034780655.1 of Idiosepius hallami. Taxonomy (NCBI): domain Eukaryota; kingdom Metazoa; phylum Mollusca; class Cephalopoda; family Idiosepiidae; genus Idiosepius; species Idiosepius hallami. The sequence continues at coordinate 6,225 of JAUZSX010325095.1, read as the reverse complement.
TTTTTTTTAGCGAGCACAGGGCACGAATTTAAACTTGATTTATATAAAAAAAAAGGTCAAATTTTAGAGAAGAGAAATGATGTATTAACTCCAAAGAAAGAACCATGAATGTTGACAATGACAAGTGTCAAGTAAACGTACGTCCCCAGTAAGGAACAAGTGACGTGTAATATTAAGACTTTAGTTAGCAAATATGTCCAGTTAGTTTAAGTTTGAAAATTTCCTTTTTTCATGATGAAATAAAAATGTATTTTATCTATTATTGTATTTATGTATTTTGTTCATAGATTATTATTGTGTGTTTCTTGGTTTTGAAATATTACAATTTTATTCAATTAACATGTGTCTACCCGTTAAAAGTAACAAGTTTTAACAATAATTTAATAAATATACATTTAAATTTTGCATTATTAACTTTTTTCTTTTTACATCTAATTCATTTTAAACAAAACTCTATAAACCTATCACAAAACTAATTCAAATTCTACTCTATCATTGAAAATCTACTCAATTTAGAACATTAAAAATATTAATATATTTTATTAATTAATAATATTAATATAATTTTATTACAATATAAAAGACTTAAAATATTTAAAGGCAAAATTTATTAAATCATTTAAAACTGGTGCGTTCAGTACTGAGTCGTAGATTTGTATTCAATATGCTTAAAAATAAGTTAACCAAAAAAGCCTTGCTGAAATATATTGATATAAAAAAAGTATGTTGTAAGTCAAATTCCTTTTTGTATCAAACATTTTAAAGGAAATGAAGGACATTAAAAGGACAATGTAGAACTTCTTTTAAAAAAAAATCTGAAACTTATTTGTCAAACTTTTATTGTGGAAAAGTTTACTGACTTTTCATCACGGAAATTTAATCACCAGACTTTAATCACATTTTTTTTTTTTTTCATGTAAACACTTAATTACCCTGACATCAAGAACTTTATTGCTCATACTTTTTTCTTTTGTAAAATAAAAATAAAAAATTTAATTCTGTTTTATTGCATTCAAAATGTTTGATATTTATTTGTCAAAAAAACAAATATTGTGTATAAACAACTATAAAGATGAATACAATCAACTGTTTGCAAAAATAAATATTATGAAGAATCATCATCCTAAAGAATTCCAAAAAACGGACAAATAATGTGGTAAAAAAAACATCTCTTTTAAAGAAAACAGATTTGGTATAAGACAGTTCGAAGTTGGAGCATTGGTAAAAGCTCTGGCATCGCAGTACACGAGTTCAAATTCCAGTGAAAACCATTACATGGCCTTGTGCCAAACTTGGTTGGTACTGCTCACCAAGTAAATATAATAACACATTTCAAATACTTTCAGAAATCCCCAGGTGATTAAAGTAATTAAGCCTCTGTATGATGAAAAAAAAACCCTTGTGATTAAAAGTGTAGTGATTAATATTCCGTGATTGATAGTTGAATGATTAAATGTCGAGTGATGAAAAGTCTGTACACCAAAATTTAATAGAATTTCCTAAATAAATAACATGAAAAATATGTATGTTTCAGTAAATGAAGTAATGAGAATGTGCAATTAATTGAGGTTTGTTTACAGTTTGGTATTTGTATTTTCTATTGGGTATAATTTTAATGGCAAACATGTTTGATATTTGAAACAAAATACGTCACATCAAATAAAGTTTTGAAACAAAGGTTTGCAAGCTAATTTGAAAATAAAATAAGTAGGTATATTTAGGGGTCGAAGAGTACAATTTTTTTCCTCTAGAGTTTAAAAAAAAAAAAAAATTGAAGTGAATAGAGTTTCATCAATTTGTATCCAGTTTGACTAAAGCTGAGCATTTTGTGGAATCTTTTTTTTTTTTTTTAACCAAAATTCAAAAATAATTTTGAGACCAATGCGTTTTTTAAAAAAAAATGATCTAACTTTTGAATGGGCAACTAAACAAATAACTTTAATTGCTTGTTAATACCTGACAGTTATCCAGACGAGCCAAATTTAAAAGGGATTTGTTATCATTGAAATGTTATTGTTAAGCATTGCCCACTTCAGAAACCCTTCTCGGGGTTTATTAAAGTACTTAAAGAAATAAATTTCAATCCTCATCAGCATGTCTGTTCATGACTGAAAGTTTCTGTTGGATTTGGATCCTGGCCAGGGGCAGGCCTCTTGGCACAAATTCTGCTGATAAGTTGTAAAATAAACAAAAAAATAGTTTGTCATAAATTTATCATACATATGCACTTGTTGAAAATGCTGTAAAATCGAAAATCGTTTTAAAGTAAAATTAGATATTAATTTTATTTCTTGGGACAAAATTTAACCAAAAATTATCTAAATTAAAAAAAAATTAAATAAATGAATAGGTAGTGTTTTTTTAATGAAAAATGTACATACATAGCACTCTCACTCACACTCAACTACAAATGAAAATATCTTGACAAAGATTGGGAAGCAAAGGTAGACAATTAATAAAAGTTTGGTCTCTGGAATCATATAACAGTAGTTCAAATCCCAGTCAAAATCATTGCATTTATCTTTAAATTCATCGGGCGGATAGAGCCCGCTCGGGAGGTTAACTCATCTAGGTGAAGAGCAACACTTAATGTAAAAAGCCCAGGAATATAATAAGCATGTAAAAATGACTTTGTGCCTATCTAAGTTAATATATTGATAAGCTGGGCAGCGACGGTGGAGCATTGGTAAAAGCTCTGGCTCTGGAATTGTATTACGCGAGTTCAAATCCCAGTCAAACCATTACTTTCATTTTAGCAGCCTCAGGCAGATGGGGCACGTTAACTCGGGAGAGCAGCTTATCTAGGTGAAGGGTAACACCAAACGTAAAAAGCTTGGGTAAGGGCATGTAAAAATGGCCTTGTGCCAAACTTGGGTTGGTGCTCACCAAGTAAATATAATATTCACATTTACTGCTAAAACTACAGGGTATCTCAAAAAATATACTTACACTTTCAAAAAATGTACTCACACTTCGAATGACGAGAAATCCTTTTTTATGAACATACAGTGAAATGGAATAGCATCGAATTTATATTTGTGAGTACATTTTTTATATTTGTGAGTACATTTTTTGAGACACCCTGTATTTTCAAAGAAACTGTTGTATTGTGGGAGGATGAGCAGATATTAATAGAATATATGTTAAACTCATTTATAATGTTACATTCCAACAGGAGCGGACAGATAGTGTTATAGGCAAAAACGACAATGGGCCCTTCCTATTTTTTATAGGTATGCCACATGCAGAGGCTGTGCAGCTGTTGATCTGTGCATATTGGCTTAACTATGGCCATTAGAAAGACACTATGATGTGCAAGCAAAGTGGAGTGACCTGAGTCAGAAGGAATGTATAGTCGTGTATAATAAGAATATGCTTGATAATTTTATTGCAGTGAAGTGGGCTCTTTTGCAGTGCCGAGGTCGTCTGATATGGTCCAATTGACCAATTGCTCAGCCCGCTCTTGCATTTAAATGATATTACAAGTCTCTTACTGTTAATGTTATCTCCACAGTTGATCTTACCATTGACAGATTTCCTTTCAGTACTGGCTCCAATGTTTAAGAGCCCAATATCTTTTTGATATCCATCACACCAGATGTCATGTTTTACCAGCTGCTATACAACAAAAAGTAATATTACTATTTAGCTAATAGCCCTGGTTGGTTGGTTATGTTTAATATTTTATCAACCTTTTAAGTCATTTAAAAGCTTAGAATATCCATTTTTGATTATTGTGTTTTTTTTTAATAACATGTCCTTTGATTAAAACTTTTCCTAACAGTAACAGTTCAAATTTGCTGCCCAATGCACCACTTGGTGTAATGGTCGATGGTGATATCAACATTTAACTCTGAGCACCATTTTTTCGTACAAGTGTCTTTATTCCATTAGGTTTGGTTTTTGTTTAATTTAATATTAGACTTTGTGGTTATTTAATAACAGAAACCATTTCTTTATACAAATGTCTTTCTTTTATTACCTTAACCTATTTTTTCAATGGCATCTCAACTTTTAATGCCATTTAATTCCAGGTACCATTTTTCTATACAAGTGCTATTTATTTTTACGGTGGGCTACTTTGTTTAATGGAATATCAATCTTTATGGCTCTTTAATGCAAGGAATAACTTTTTTGTATTAAAGTGTGTTTTGTTTTGTAAGAGATTATTAGAATTTTACTGTAAACCTTCATCTTTGAAGAAATTCATACCTTATCTTATGTTTTTGCTCAAAATAATTACAATTTCTAAGTGTTTGACTTATTTTATGTTGTTGATTTGAAGTCTTCTTAACTGAAATGTGGTTCAAATAATTATATGTTGACGTATAGCTGTTACTATAAACAGTAGAGTTTTAATCCTAAAATTTAACACATCGACTTATATTCAAGTCATTCATAATAAATATATATGCGTATACTTCTTACACTATTTTTATCTTATATTATTAAGATAATGATTTATTTGAAATTTGTTTAGACTTTAGACTCAGTTTTTGGCTAAAAATCTATCATGTCTGATACTTAGAATTCCCTTATATTTAAAAAAAATACAGTTGATTGTTCTCATTCTGTAAGTTACAACCAAATATCAATGTTAATCTATGTTAAGTGTTCATATTTCTCATGGTAATTGTTGCATTATCCCTATTGGAAACATGCTATTAGATTGTCCCAAAAGTAATAACAAAAACAACAAAATCTATTCATCAAAATAAAGACTATCATTTTCCAAGACTTTTCTGCCATCAAACTGCAAGCTTTCTGATCTGGTAAAAGTATCATTCAGCCGGCTTCAAACTAAAGAATTCTTGACAGGCTTCCCTGAACTTTTGGGACAATCTAATATTTACATACTAACAAGTATGTTCATTACAGACAAAAGCTTTAATGTTTTTTTTAGTGCATTTCAAGATTATTCATTTACTTTTCTCTTTTCCTAGTTCTTAACTTAAAACAGACAAAAAGAATCCTAGAAACATCAGTTTTACTGCAAAATTTTATTTATTTACTTGCAATATTGCTCAGCCTTGCTCAGAAATTGTGTTTGACCCTTTAGTGGTCATTTTTTTATTATTTTCACATTGAATTAAATACTAAAAAAAGAATAAAAACAATAACCAAATCATTTAAATAATTGTAATCATCACGACTTATCTAAAACAAATTCTGAAAACAATTACTTTTTCTCTATTTTAAAAAACTTTCAGTGTTTTGCTAATGATGTCACAATCATATAATTTATGGTTTTGGAATTATTATCTGCTCTAATGAATAGCATCATTAATTAATAAGAACAAATAATCATAACATCTTTAATGAATGAATTAAACAAAACTAGGGCAGTACTCCATAGAAAATAAAGTGTTAAAGTTTAAAAACATACGACTTTGTTCTCTTGTTATAATAAAAGTTAGGATGTCAACAAAAATAAATTGGACGATGAATTGTACATTGGGGATAGATAATACATGGAGTTTGCAAACCTCTATTCATTCTGCTACTAAACAAATTGATTTTTTTAAAATTTCACTTCAAACCAGATGGACAATCTTTAATGAAAAAACTGAAGTTATTAAGCACTAATAATTTTTTTAGAATAACTTACACGAAAACTAAATATTTTGTATGCATTGCATATATATATTAATAGATTTTAGTTCTTCTGAAGCATCATAGAATTATTGATAATAAATATAAGGTTTATTAAGTCTATGTGATGCGTTAAAGGTAATAGTCAGTTATATTTTGGAGCTTTAACTCCATTATCAAACTAGTGGTCTTTTTTCGTGCTTGTCTTTGTCAATTCAGTGTGTGTGTATATATATGTATGTATATATATATATATATATATATATATATATATCAATAAATTGTAGTTCTTCTGAATCATCAATAAAATTAATTATAATAAATATAAGATTTATTAAGGCTATATGATGTGTCAGAAGTAGTAGTCAGTTATAATGCGGGGTTATAACTCCATTATTAAACTAGTTTTTGTCTTTGTGAGTTAAACTGAATTCATGAAGGCAGGCGTGAAAAAAGATCACAAGTTTGATAATGGAGTTAAAACTCCAAAATATAACTGACTACTATCTTTAACACATCATATAGCTTTAATAAACCTTATATATATATATAAATATGATATTTACTCGGTGAGCACCAACCCAAGTTTGGCACAAGGCCATTTTTTACGTGCTCTCACCCGGGCTTTTTACA
>JAUZSX010325085.1:0-11407 GCA_034780655.1 Idiosepius hallami | reverse complement strand
AATATATAAAGCCCGGGTAAGAGCACGTAAAAATGGCTTTGTGCCAAACTTGGGGGTGCTCACCAAGTAAATATCATTTTAACAAACTGTTACTCTTTACATAGAATTTAAATCTAAGGCAATCATGATTGCTTTTAATTTATAATAGATTTAATATACATTTTATTTATCTGAATAATGAATTTAGTTAAATGAACTTAAAAATTACTGATTTTCATAGCATTTTATATGCGCAAGCATTAATGATTTTTATTAAGTTTGTTTTATTATTCTCTGCAGATATTATTGTGTTCTTCTGAAAAGAATATCAATTCAAGAAATAATTACTTTCTTTAAGATAAAATTTTCCCCATATAACATTTCATATACTCAATTCAAATATTTGTAATTTATATCCAATTAGAACATACAAATGTTTTATGTAAGCATAAGAATATGATCATTGTCATTTTAATCATGGTTATTATCTAATGAATATAAATATCTATTTTCTTTTTTTTCTTCTTTTTTTTTTAGAATTAAAAGAATGTTTTTGTCCCTGTTTAATAAATCTCCCTGAAATTTGTGTTACTTAGATGTTAGGACTATTAAGCTAAGTACTGTTTGGAAAATTTCAAACTTTGAATGTTTGCTTATCTACAATATACAGGTTGTTCCAAAAGTGATACTTCCTATTTTCTAAAATTATTTTTCAAACATTGAAGAGCTGTGAAAATGGGAGTGGTACCATAAAAATGAGCAACCTTTTGTGCTCCACCATTTTTTTTTCCTAGATAGTCACCATCATTCTCAATGCACTTTTGCCATAAATGAACAAGGCGGTTCATTTTCGTCTTCGGAGTGTGTTTTATCACTTACAGCTATGTTGTTACTCTGAAATCAATGAACCTATCTGCTAAATTCAGAAATCTTCAAAAGGCACTGGTAGATGTTGATAAGTTAATTTTTTTTCTGCATTGAGTAATTCAATGATGCATCTCTCCTTCTGATGAATATTCATCAGAGGGGTTGCTTCCTTAGATTCTTACACTATCAATATCTGCAAAAAAGAGTTTCAACTAATGAAAATTCAGTCATCATGACAATGCAATTTGCAATCCCTTATAATTCATTCAGACAGAATTTTAAAAAAATTGGAGGCATTACTTTTGGAACAATGCTTGCAGAAATTATTCATGCAAGATTCATATGTAGATTAATATAGACTTTTCATCAAATATAAGGTTTCAATATGATTATAGTTTCTCATAAGGGATACATTTTTGTAGTAAATATTTTTTAGAAACCATTTTTAAAAGATCAATTCAACTTGATTGCTTGATTTGTTTTATGGCAAATCAACCCCTTTATGGACTACTTAATGCTGGAACATTATGAATCCAACTTGAATGAAAGAGATAAGCTTATATTTTTATAAAGAATGATCAATGTTGCTGAGAGATCAGAAATAAATATTGTTTTAAAATGACAAAAGTCCAACTGCAGAAGGAAAAGTAGAAAGTTTTATTTGTGTAAAATACTTAAAAGTTTCTTGGCACACTGAATGTAATAAGTGCTGCATATTATGTTGATGGAGTGTGTGTGTGTTTATGTGTGAAATTATTCTTTTAATGCTTTTCAGATACTTGAGTGCCAAAGAACCAACAGTATTTTATCATTTTCAATCATCTTTTCACTTGATAAATATATTAATTAAACACAGGTGGCCCTAAAGTTATGACAAACTCAATTCACTAGGTTTCAACTTTACAACACTTGAATTTTTGTCAATTTTTTTAAGAAAAAACAGCTTTTCTTTAAAAAAAAAAGTTTTTATTTTAAACATTTTGTTTTGTAAAAACTTTGATCTTTGCTCAGTATCTTATTTTTTTTTAATTTGACTTTTTTTTTTTTTGATTAATATTAAATATAATAAGCGTAATCAGACATTTATTTAGCGATTTATAGTACAGGGTGGGCCATAAGTCACGCACCAAAGCATGAGAAATAATTACTGATAATAATAAACGTTTTTCATTAATTTTTAATGAAAAACGTTTATTATGGCCCACCCTGTACATTAAACGGCGAATTTCAAGTTATGTCACCAGCATAGGAATGGAACTCGTTCGTAGCGCAAGGGCCACCTGTAGTTGGCACTGTTTATCAAACAATTATTTCAGAAAAAATAAAAAATGCTGAATCACTAGGTAAATAAAGAGAAAAAACTGGATACAACAAAAACTCTTTACAATTGCAAAATGAAAATATTCTCCATGGCACAGTATGAAGAAAGATTAGAAGACAAGCAAAATAGAATTATCTTAAGTGTTTAAATTGGTTCAGAGAATAAGGGGGAGGGGGTCTTGGCAATAGACATAAAAAGAATTGACATTTTACATTAAGCATCAATGGACTCTCTATCTCTACCAAATAATTAAGAACTTCTACCATTCTTGAACTACTACAAAGAAAATGCCATTTATGACTTTGAGCTCTACTGAATTTGAATGACAGTTGCATTAATTATTAGAAGTATTGCTGGACCTTGCTTTGATGTTCCTTTTGTGCTTGTTTTGATCTGTGTTTATTGCAATTGCAAGATTCTTTTTTTATTTTTTTTTTTTAAGAAAACTGCCTTTATTTTTTTGAAAACCAATAATTATTTTAGTAAACTGTGGTTATATTAACATCCCAGCCACCAACACAACCGTACACAGTGGATGCTATAGATCTACAACAATCAGATTTTTCATGTTTGAATCGTTAGCTGGTATATTTTGGCTCAAAAGCAAATCAAATTTTTTCTGCATGTGCAAACATCAAATTTCAAGACACTAGACCAAAAACCGGCAAAGTATAGAGACCATTCCTCAGACAGACACACAAGATCACTTCTATAGTGATTTTAATTTAATCAGCTGTGTAAGAAACAAGATATTAAAGAGGAATATCCAATAGAAAAACTGTTATAGTTATTGTAATAATAATATAGTGTGGGTCTCACACATGGGGTGAAAGTAGAATGTGGTCACTCTAATATTTAATGGAGTATGATGAAAGAGAAGATGGTATTTTTTTGTGTAATGCTTAATAAACTTAGTATTAGAAGCTCCCAGGTGAAATGGAGTTAGAAAGTTGGCCACTTGTTAAGCAAGTTAAGTTGAAAGTTAATAAGATGTATACTGATAGAGGCTGCAGTGTGCATGATAATAATCTTTGAGGTAAGGTAACATCAACTAGTGTTCAACTACTTTCAAAAAGTGATGGGCCAAGAAGAGGCCAAGTGACAAGTTGAGAGATCAAAATGAGATGAGAAGCCACAAAAGGAACATGCCTCATTCAAAGGCAATCCGATCCATAAGATATGACAATAGCTCCAACCAGCCCAAATCAAAAATTTTATCATAAAATTAATATGAGAAGATAACTAACACAGAAATATTCTACAAGGTATAATACAAATATAACTAACTCTAAAATATTGATTAGATAAAGACTTCAATGAAATATTTATAAGTTATCATAACTTGACATTTAAGATAACCCTTGGTCTTAGATATACTAATATATAACAGTAACCATTATCAAATATGTTATATAGCTTTGTTAAAATAAATATGAGAAACCTGGCATTCTGACCAGCCCTAGATCACTTAACCAAATATTTATAGACGGGTGTTATAACATAAATTTTCCCCTAGTTTTAATTCTATCGTTTTTTTTCTCCATTTAGATTTGAAGAATTACTATGTGTTCATAAACGCTGTTTATTACATTTTCAAAATGTCTATCTTAGTGATGATGTAGTAAAAATTCCTTTTTAAGCATTTCTATCTCACTACTAGAATACAAATGATCAATTATGCATGATACATGCAAAATTCTAAAGCATTCAACACTCATAAATTTTGCTTTTGTATACATCAATGTTAATATCTTCTTCATCTTTAGTTATTCATGAGTGTATTAATGAACTGCAATGTTTACTCACCAGCACTAAGTGGTTTACAATAAATGAGAAAACCTATTTATTTTATACAGGAAAAAACAGCTTCTAATATTAGATACTTAAATGCCATTAATGAAGTCCTGTTATATCATTGTCACATTAAATATTGAGTTGGTAGATGTTGATATAAATAAAAACTTTGTATTAAAATTCATATTGTTTGGCTTTCTAAACAGTTTCCAATCTATTGCACAATGATCCAAGCAAATATCTATCCATTTCACATAATTGCCTTCAGCCAAGAGCATATTTTTAAAAAAGGAAAATAAATTGCATCTTTTATAAAAAAAAAAAAATGTTATCAACATGGCAACAAATCAACACCACGCATTTGGATTATAAAAAGATTTACATTTGAAAATGAAGTTTTCAAAATGATTGCATTGATACAAATGGAGATTTTAAATTCAAATTTACATGGTTTGACTTTCAATCATTTTAAAAGCTATATTTGGCCCATTTCAAATATCATAGAATTCATTATTTTTAAGCCTTTGATTTTTGCATTTCTCTTTTAATATTCTAAAGGGATAGAAGTTACAAGTCTTCTACCTTTGACAGTGCTAATATTCAATGGATGTTGAACTGAAGAACAGAGTTTAATAATCAATTTTTTTTTATTCTTCTTCTAATTTACACTCTTCATTTCAAGTCATTTATAAGTATAAAAAATATATATGCAATTTCTAGTCAGGGTCAATGAATGCATCTACACAGAGAGGAAATTAGAATGGTCCAGAGATTGCACACTGTCTTGACCTAGGCTTGATTATCTTAAATTGTAAAGATCAAATCAGAAAATCTAGAAGCAACTTCATGCCTAATAAGTAATATTGAATTATTTTTATAAACGAAATCAATAGATTGATTTTAAAAGGAAAAGGGTTACATACACTTTTAGAAATGAATAGGGAGAAAAGCAGAAACATGTGGTATTTATTAGCTTTAAAATGAATACAGGAGATCAAGCTAAGTTTAATCTCTGGATACCAAATTACAAATTAAAAATGTCAAAACCAGTTCTGGCATTAAACTTTACATGATCAGGAATCATAAAGAAGAAAGACAGGGTGAAAAACTTAGATTTAACTAGTTTACTCTATTTATGTTATTGCTGCAATTGATTCTTAATGAGTTATGAAAAATTATCATGAGCAAAGTTAATCAATTTTTAAAATTAATACCATAGAAAATAAAATGGAAGAAATTTATATTAATTGATATAAAAAATGTTAATTTGTTGCAAGTAATTCAAAAAGTTAATTGAATGAGTGAGTTTTTTAAAAAAATTATCATCAGCTAATAAAATTCTTAATTGAATACAAAAAAGTTAACACCAAAGAAAACAGACGGGAATATACAAAACTATATTATTGAAATGGAAACAACATTTCTTAAGATATAAAATATACTAGTCTGTTAGCAAGACGAGTAGAAAAAAAGGGTCTACGCAACTACAGAGATTACTTTTAATAATCTGCTTGTATATAAAACCAATGAAGAATGATAAAGAGTTCAGTTAAAAGAAAGAAGAGTGGGGGATTATATTAAGAAGCTCGATCCCACAATTAAGTTTCTTGTAAGAAAACAAGAAAAAATTGCATCTATATATATAAAAATGTAACTGTTGGTTTGTTAAGAGAAAAGATACATAAAATCTACGTTATCAATTTTAGAACCAGCGAGTGTTCCTGTATTATCAAAATAAAAAAAATAATCAATATGCATAAAATATTATATTTTTTTAGACGTTTTCTACCGGCTTTTGCCGAGCAGATTCGGAAGAGAAAAAAAAAATCTACCTTCGGTTCTTAGAAGAATTTATCAACCAGCGTTAAAGACGCATTAAATTATTATTTAAAGGTTTTTGGTTTATGGAAGGGGTGGTAAACAATTTAAATGAATTGAGCCACAGCAACATGTGGCAGGGTACAGCTAGTTGCTTATAAAATACATAATTTACATAGATTTATTAATCACAGAGCCAAAAAACAGGCAAATCTAAAAAAAAAATGATTATTTTAAAGATCAAATGCATTTAAATCTCTTTCCAGTGATGTAGATACTTAGTCATATATGTTGTTATTAAGTAGAATTTGTAGTTGTATTTCCTTTTCATTATGATAAATGACTTTTGACTCCAATAACATACAGGTAATGTTACTTTGAATCAGTGCTACCAGCGACTATTTTTAAAAAAAAAACCTAGATTATACATCTGAAAAAACCTAGAATTAAATGAAAACACCCAGATTTTTAATTCGTAGTAATAAATCCTTATTATTCACATAGGAATAAATATGGATATATAGGGATAAATACAAATTACAATTTAACATATCTCCAATTTTATTGAACAGTTATTATCATTTATCCTCATCCCCTTCGTAAACAACAACTTTATCAGCATATGTATGAACATGTTTAGAAATTAGAACATGTAGTATTTCCACTTTCTTGACAATAATTATTATACATAGGATTAACAGACTTTTTAAACTGCTAATAGGGTTAAAACATACTTTATTAAATTGCTTTATTTTTTTGGCATAATTCTCAAAAAAGCCTAGATTTAGATCACTTTGTAAATTAAAAACCTAAAAACCTAGCTCGAAACAAAAAACAAACTTGGTCTAGGTTTTTAAACCTAGGGCTGGTAGCACTGCTTTAAATATGAAAATGGTTTTGTTTGAATTTTGTTGTTGTATGTGGAAATGATTTTGACTTGTGTCTTTGTGGATATGTGGATATGATTTTGATTAATTTATGCCTTGTTGGTAATAGAATAAAAAATTTAAAATTAAAATAGTAGAAAACATTAATTTAAATATAAAATTGAAAATCTGAAATGAAATATTACTTTTCATAAATTCTCAATAGTTTTATATTTTATTCTATTTACTATTAATTAAGTATTTAAACATCAAATGTTCTTTTAAGAAGCATTTGTATGATAGCTGGAATTATCAATTGTATGCTTTAAATATAAATCATCTGAAATATCTGGGTAAATAATCTCTGTTCAAAATTTGCTTACAAAGAACAAATATGATTTAACAAATTTTATATAAACATTTATAAGTTTTTTTTGTAGTTTAATTAGTTTGATTTTGAGGGCATATCCATTTCTCTTGTCATTTGTGGATGTTTTAGTTATTAAGTTGTTGAAAGAATTGCAGTTTCAGTATTTAACTGATAGTTGCACATAAGCAAATTCACATGCCCTTAATATAGATATTAACCCAGAAATGGATCCAGCAGGCTGATTGGGATTTGGACTCCTGTGTTTCTATTCTGAACTTCAGACATAGATCAGAAAAAATGATGTTAAAGGACTTATGTCTTACTTAAAATAGAAAAAAAAAACATTTCTACAATGTTGGATCTTTCTTGAACCCAAAAGAAAAGATCTATAAAATTAAACAATGGAACCAGAATACTCTTCTTATATGAATTTAGTAATTCGTATGAAATTATTCCCCAATAAATTATTAAATAAAAGTATTTGTAAATGCCCCCTCCCCTTTGGTTTCTTTTTGATGTTGAAGAAGAAACATTATTTAATGTTTCTTTTTGAGAAATTAAAAAAAAAACAACATTGTTTAACTTGAACATGATTTAATTCTTCCTTTTAGTTTTTCCTTCTTCCTCTATAACGTCTCCTTACTGCTTTTTATGCTACTCATTAACCACATAGATTCATAGTATAATTGATTAAAGATTCCTGGCTATACTTTTCTCATTTCTAAATAATGACTATTAAAATTTTATGATTTGATTTCATTTAGTTCTAAACAAATCAACACTTTTTAAAAGATCTTACTATAGTAATACATCTAAATTGGTTAATTTCTTTTGGAAACAATTTTGTTGGAGATCTGTACTCTACTATTAAAACTTTTTGATATTTACCATTGCTTTTTCTATCGTTCATAATTTTTTTTCCCTGAATTTTATGATCTTTTCCACATAAAGGTTAAAGCTCATTATTTTTTCAGATTTAGAATTAAAAAAACAAAAAACAAAGTAGTTTATTGGCCGAGTATTTAAGAAATAATTATGATTATTAATTTTGTTGATTAAATACTTCTATGGCATACTTGATCTTCACGATCCTAACCTAAGCGTGTCCTCATTGGATTTGAATAAATATAATAACTTAGTTTCCCTGCATGAAATATACCAGAAAACCAAATACCACGTATCAATCTCATCATCCTTCCTTACCATCTCACCCTTTTTATCTCAACATTTTATGTGAAGTTTGTTTTTAACGCTTTTATTTTTTATTTTATTTTTTATTCTATTTTATATGTATATATATATATATTTATTTTTATTTTTTGTTTTGATTTTATTTTTGTTTGTTTTTTTTTTAAAAAAAAGAAATTAAAAAAATTAATTGGAACTAAAATGAGTAATACTCAATTATTCTAACTTGCTATTTGTTATCTTTTCAGTTTGTGTCCTCCTCTTCTTGTTCTTGTTCTTCTTCTTCTCCTTCCTCTTGTTCCTCGAATGGCTTAAATTATCTGACTGTTTCTCTGTGTTTTGAATAAATTGCTTGTTTTCGCCTGGTACAGTATTTGGTTTGTTTTTCTTTCTTTTGATTTTTCATTTTAGATTTTTTTCTTCCTTTTCCTGCAGCTTAGTTTTTCAAGGCACCTTCTTCTTCTCCTTTTCTTTTCACTTCTCTGTAGTTTAAAGTCACCTTCTCCTTTTCCTCCTCTTTTACTGGCTATATTTCCTCTCTCTCTTTGTTCACTTCATTTTATTCTTAAATATTGAAACAAATTTGATCTTTTAATAGTTTTAATAGATTCTCAAAATAAAATTTAATCATTTAAAAAAAAACAAAAATTCTTTACTTTATTTTTGGAAAATATTTCAACCATTATTTTTGGAGTGTTAATTTTCTTGCAGACTTTTCTCCTTATCTTGGTGGTTTTTCCTGTTTCTTCCTACATTTCATAGTGAGAAAGTTGTCCGAAACAACAGAGGTGAAAGTTGGTTGAACCCTAGTGAGAAAACAAAAAAAAAAAAACTACCAAGAAGAGGACAAAAAATTAACTCTCAGATTATGAAGCCTCATCTCTAAATATAAAAACAAACAAATAACAAAACTATCTTTAATTTTTAATTTAACCGTTTATGTTGATGATAATTTTTTTAAAAAATTTTATTTATTTATTTTTTTTTGTTGAAAAGTTTTAGTGAAATCTTCTCCCATATTGGTTTCAGTTTTTTTTTGTTTTTTAAATCACACATAAAAGTTTCTGTGTCAGAAACATGTTTCGACATTTTTTGAATAAATCTGAATATTTTTTTTTATATTTTTTACTCTGTTATTTTTATACATATTCTGTTTGTAACATTCATCTCCTCCTTAAATACACTTGTGTGTATATGTGTGTCTAGCTCTGTGTGTGTGTGTGTGAATGTGTGTGTGTGTGTGTGTGTCCAATTTTTTTTTTTATAATCTCTCACATGGTTACTAAATCTTTCCTTTATACTAATTGCTTGTAGACCTTTAGATTCACAATTAGTTATGGATATATTCCTATAAATATTTATGCCAAAAGATTATATTTTTGTATTTATGGAAGGCCCTATTTACCTATGATATTGTACATGTAGTTGGATTAATTGAAACTTAGTTTAAAAATACAGCTGTGTCTGTTTTGGATATATGTTGTTAAATACAAGCATATTCGTGACTCTCCTTGCTTTCCTTTCAGCATTTAATGATTTTCTATCTGAAATTTGGAGCCAGCCGCAGCTGCGCTGGGCAGGGCATGTCTCCAGAATGGAGTCTCATCTCCTGCTTAAGATAGTCCTGCATGGCAAACTCTCCACTGGCCACCGTGACAGAGGGGCACCAAAAAACGTTTGAAGGACCATTTAAAGAAGTTCCTCAGTGCCTGTCACATTGAGCACCACCAATGGACTAGTCTAGCCGCTGACCGGGACATATGGTGGCGCACTGTCCACCAGGCCGTCACCTCCTTTGAGGCCTCCTGCACAGCAAACACAGCACAGCAGGAAAACCCAGGAGGCTTCAGTGAAAATATCCGAGGTGACTTTTCCCTGCAGCCACTGTGGCTGAGACTGCTTGTCCCATATCGGACTCATCAGCCACAGGCGTGCCTGCAACCAATGTAGACAACCCCCTTCTTAGCATCTTCGTTTGCGAAGTCCAGCCAAAAAAGAGAGACATCTGAGATTTAACAATTTGCCCGAGGAAGCTAAAGCGAAACTAATGGTTTTGACTAGGATTTGAACTAGTGTAAAACGATTCCAAAGCCCAAGCTTTTACCAATGCTCCACTGTCACTGCCAAGGATAAATATATGGATAAATGATTAACTTAACAATCATAAAACTTTTTTAATAAATCTATTTTTCTCCATTAAATAAGGAAACTTCTAAATCATTGAATGTTTATTTCAGCTTTGATATTTGGCTTTATAGACAAATGGTAGACAAAGATTTTTCAGATTTCCACCCAAGTTTGTAACTACATAATTTAGACAAAGTTAAAAAAAAAACTACTTTTAATGTTGCAAATTCAATGATTAAAGGAAGCCTTCCATAGGTTCAAAAGTTTAATTGTCATGGTTAGTATGTATTTATGTTGTATTTTTTTGCATGATTTGATGGCACTTGAAAATAGTTTTTTAGTTTTTGAATAACTTAATTGAAAAAAGACCAAAAAAATTTTTTAAAGTATTTTTTAAAGTAATATTATTATTTGTACATTTTTGTGATTCTTTTTGTGTATTTGTTCCCATGATTGACTTTTGTTAAGACTATAAATGAAGAATTTATTATTTCCAAGCTACGTATATTCTTTGAAATATTGGGCACATCTGGGTGTAAGTTATTTGAGAAAGCATTTACATTTCAACTCAATTTTTTAGGTTTTTGTTAACATTTTGATTATATTCAAAACTAGCTATGGGCAGCAAAGTTGGATCATTGGTAAAAGCTCGGGCTCTGGAATCGTAGTACTCGAGTTCAAATCCCAGTCAAAACCATTGCATTCACCTTAAAAAATAGCCTTGTGCCAAACTTGGTTAGTGCTGCCCACCAAATTCAAAACTAGCTATAACTTTCATTTTTTAACGTGGAGATTTTTTTAAAGTTTCATTTTTGTCTTGGGATCTTCATAGCAGTTAATTTCAAGACAAAAATGGGAAATGGATAGGTTTAGAATTTTTGTTCATTTTTTAGAGCAGATCAAACAAAACATGGAAACTATCAAACTTTCAGTAAATATTATTTCCTTTTAATAGAAAAGTCTTTGCTTTAAATAGAAGTAAATAAATATTTAACTCATCCTGTTTAACCGAACCAAGTCCGGTCCGCTCTCCTCCAGATTGAAGCTTATGAGACTTCGCTGGGCTGGTCATGTACA
>JAUZSX010325064.1:0-11407 GCA_034780655.1 Idiosepius hallami | reverse complement strand
TTTTGCTTCTTTCAAGTATTGTAGAATTTGGTGAGGTTTTGATTTTTTAAATACTTTGCTGATATTTGTTGTTTAGACAAGTTTGAACAGTTTTGCTTCTTTCAAGTATTGTAGAATTTGATGAGGTTTTGATTTTTTTTTAAACACTTTGCTGATATTTGTTGCTAAAAATATTTTTTTTTCCTTGGGGGGAGGGGAGGAGAAAGATTTGAAGGGTAGGATGATTTTTTTCTTCCTTTTTTTTTTTCTTAAATTATTCTTGTGGTGTTAGGGTTAATGATGTTGGAGTCATTTAATATCAATGTGGATTTTGTCATGTGTGAATTTTACAAGAGACTCTCAAAAACAAAATGGCTACCATTTTGGAATAAAATTTGTTTTTTTTTTCAGCCAATGAGACGCCCCCCCCCCCTTCACACAACCTCCCACTTCCTCTCTCTCCTTACCTCCTCCCTTCTCTAAATTCCATTTTATGTAGGTCATAGATTGTCCATTTTTTTCAAGAATTTGATACTATGCCAAACCAATAGTATAGATGGCTGCCAAAAGGTTTTTATATAAACATATATTAGCAAACTTGGCTTGGCTCTGTGTGTGTGTGTGTGTCTGTGTCTGTGTGTGTATGCATGTAAGTGTGTGTGTGTTTGTATGTGTCTATGCATGTGTACGTGCGTGTCTGTGTGCATGTACATGTGTGGTTTTTTTTGTGTGTGTGTTTGTATGTGTCTAAGCATGTGTGTGTCTATGTACATCTCTGTGTGCGTGTGCATGTGTGTGTATGTGCATGTGTGTGTTTTTTGTGTGTGTGTGTTTGTATGTGTCTAAGCATGTGTGTGTCTATGTACATCTCTGTGTGCGTATGCATGTGTGTGTATGTGCATGTGTGTGTGTTTTTTTGTGTGTGTGTTTGTATGTGTCTATAAATGTGTGTGTGTATGTGCGTGTCTGTGTGTGTGTATATGTGTGTGTGTTTGGATGTGTCTATGCATATGTATGTGCGTGTCTGTGTGCGTGTACATGTGTGTGTGTGCATGTAAGTGTGTGTGTGTTTTGTGTGTTTGTATGTTTCTATGCATGTGTATGTGTGTCTGTGCCCGTGTACATGTGTGTATGTGCATGTATGCATGTGTGTATATGCAAGTGTGTGTGTGCATGACTGTGTGTATGTGCATGTGTGTGTGTGTTTGTATGTGTCTATGCATGTGTGTGTATCTGTGTGTGTCTATGTGCATGTGTGTATGTGAGAGCAACTATGACATCTAGAGACCAACGATGGCCCACTAGGCCAGGACGCTGTGTGGCCAGTTCCGCCGGTGGTGTGTCTCACGCCTAAGCTGCACCTACCGTAGGGGTAGCGGTATCTCAGGTCTGATCAAACCAGACGACCTCGGCACGGGCAACAAGCAGAGCGTTTGTGAGCCAATGCAAAAAAAAAGGAGTCAAATCTCAGATCTCCACCAGGACTGTTAAGCTTGCTTGGATAGTCCTTGCATTGACCAAAAATGGTATTTTCACCAGATCCAAAAGCTTGTAAGAAAGCCTAGGAAAAAAACGGTGAACTTTATTTTGACGAAGAATAGTTTTTTGATGATTTTTGTTATTACTTGGCGAGTAAAATATACATAATAGGCTGTCCCAGAAGTTTGTAGACACTTGAAGGTCCTTATTTTGAGAAATAATTTCCATTTTTTTTTTTTTGTTAGCAAGTAAAATTTCCAAGTGTTTATGAACTTTTGGGACAACCTAATATACTTAATTAGTTGTCCCAGAAGTTCATAAACACTTAATTGTTTTTTTTAAAAATAATAATTTCAATTGTTTTTGTCAGCAAGTAAAATTTCCAAGTGTTAATGAACTTTTGGGACAACCTGTTTGATTTGATTGTACTTTTCGACTGCTTTCATTTTAATATATTAATATTATGCAATAGTATTTGCTTTTATTTAATTCATTTCTAAATTTAATAATTGTTTTCTTCTTTAATTAGCGACTATTTTGTTTCCTTTTGTTTTTGGACTTTGAAAAAAACAAACGCTAGTTACGCAAGCTGTTACTTAAATAGAGAAAATAAAAAAATAATATCATATTTACTTGATAGAGAGAGCAACAAACCAAGTTAGGCACAAGGCCATTTTTATGTGCTCTATATACCTGGGCTTTTTTAATTCAGTGTTACCCTTCACCTATATGAGTTGCTCTCCTAAGTTCACGAGCCCCATATGCCCGAAGCATTTAAAGTAAATGAAATGGTTTTGAGTGGGATTTGAACTCGCGTAATATGATTCCATGGCCCGGTCTTTTACCAATGCTCCACCGTCGCTGCCCCAAAAGAAAGGAATATAATTGGTTTGCTTCCTTGATCTTTCAATTGAGTTTTCCTTGAAGCAACATCTAAAAGTAAACTGTGAGCAACAACCGAAACACTTCCGTGTTTGTTTAATTAAATATTTGTATTTTCAATATTGAATTTAGAATTGGGTTTAGAAATTATCTCTTTAGTTATTTTTTATTTTTATTTTCCTTTTTCTGGTTGGTCATTAGTTCCCCGAATTTTTCCCAAACAATTTGACGGAAATTATCGGAAAAAAGCGTTCTAACAATTGATACCAAAAAAGAAAAAAATATAGAATTTAATTAAAAGGTTGCACTTTTTCTTGACTCTTTGTCTTTGCTATTTTTACGATTGTTTCTTTCTACAGTGCCATGCATAGCCACCTAGCGGTCCCGACACAAAATGCGCCTTGCGACCCTCTTTCCTCTAAAAAAGGTAACTTACACACCCTGAACATAGTATTTTTACAATTGTTTCTTTCCACAGTGCCGTGCATAGCCACCAAGTGGCCCCGACACAAAATGCGCCTTGTGGCCCCTTTCCTCTTAAAAAAGGTAACTTACACACCCTCAACATACTATTTTTACAATTGTTTCTTTCTACGGTGCCGTGCATAGCCACCTTGCGGCCCTGACACAAAATTCGCCTTGTGGCCCCTTTCCCCTTAAAAAATGGTAACTTATAAACCCTCAACATACTATTTTTACAATTGTTTCTTTCCACAGTTCCGTGCATAGCCACCTAGTGGCCCTGACACAAAATGCGCCTTGCGACCCTCTTTCCTCTAAAAAAGGGTAACTTACACTCCCTTTACATACTGGAGTCTTTGCTAAAAGACCATATATACATATATATACAAATAGAGAAAGAGAGATAAGCGAAAGGGGAGATGGATTGATAGGTGTGTCATATTTACTTGGTAGAGCACCAAACCAAGTTAGGCACAAGGCCATTTTTACGTGCTCTATATACCCGGGCAGTCGACGTGGCTCAGTGGATAGACAATCGGACTTCGGAACCGTGCTATATGGGTTCGAATCCAAGTTGTTCCGTCTACGTTAACATGTCGACTAATACCCTTGGGAAAGGTATGAAGCCCAATCTTCCCTCCAGCTATGGGTTAAATAGCGCAAGACCTCAACGGCGGACGTGGCGGATGATGTCAACAGTGACACAACGGCACTGAAAGGTCCTAGTAAGAGCACGTAAAAATGGCCTTGTGCCAAACTTGGGTTGGTGCTCACCAAGTAAATATAATATATAGAGAGAAAGAAAGAGAATGGATTGATAGGTCTAAATTTCAAGTGTAATAATGATTTTCTAGTTAATTCTTATAATTAATTAATTTGGTAATTTTTTTTTTGATTACTAAAGATCACTAAAGCCGTGAAGCCAAGGAGGCTTGCGGCTCAACCCCTAACTTTGGGCAGGAATTGAAACCACTATATTCAGATCTTTACTTATTTTGGACAGCAATATTTTTGGCTGTTTTCATAGCATACTTGTTTTTACGAGAAAGAGTTTCTAGATCTACACTCAACCCCTAACTTAGGGCAAGAATTGAAACCGCTATCTTCAGATCTTGACTTACCTTGCTTAATGTTAATTAGTCATTAATTTTAGGTAGATAAGTATTATTTTCTTTTATTTTTTTTTTAATTTCTTATGTTTTTAAACTATTTATTGCAAGTTTATCATTAAAGGTTGATCTTTGGGGCTTATTCACAACTTTTGCCTAAACATAGGATCGTTAAAAAAGGATGGAGAAATCTGCCAGTATGCCCGTATTACTCAGTCTGTCAGTCTGTCTCTCTTTCTATCTCTCTCTCTCTCTCTCTCTCTCTGCCTGTAAGTCTCTCTCTCTCTCTCTTTGCCTGTCAGTCTCTCTCTCTCTCTATCTCTCTTTGCCTGTCAGTCTCTCTCTCTCTTTCTCTTTGCCTGTCAGTCTCTCTCTCTTTCTCTCTCTTTGCCTGTCAGTCTCTCTCTCCCTTTCTCTTTGCCTGTCAGTCTCTCTCTCTCTTTCTCTCTCTTTGCCTGTCATTCTCTCTTTCTCTCTCTTTGCCTGTCAGTCTCTCTTTCTCTCTATCCATCTCTCTCTCTTTTTCTCTCTTGACTTTTACATCTTTTTTTCCTTCTTCTTCACTCTCTCTTTTTATTTCTTGTTCACTTCCCATCAACTTAATGATTTTTTTCCGTTTTTTGTAGGGTGTTTGGGGTGGGGAAGTAACACCAACTGAAAATAAAGAAAACAAACCCCCAAAAAAATAAAGCAAAATATTATGAATTCCTTATTATAAATAAATAAAGGGAAAGTTTTAAAAAATTATAGAAATTGAAAAAAACAAAGAAAAACTGAAAGAAAGAAAGAATGAATGAATGAAAGAAAGAAAGAAAGAAAAAACGAAAGAAAGCATGAAAGAAACAAACAAAGAAAGAGAGAAACAAAGAAAGAACGAAAGAAAGCATGAAAGAAACAAAGAAAGAAAGAAAGAAAGAAAGAAAGAAAGAACGAAAGAAAGCATGAAAGAAACAAAAAAAGAATGAAAGAAAGAAAAAACGAAAAAAAACATGAAAGAAAGAAAGAAAGAACGAAAGAAAGCATGAAAGAAATAACGAAAGAAACAAAGAAAGAATGAAAGAATGAAAGAATGAAAGAAAGAAAGACAGAAAACAAGAATGAAAGAATGAAAGAACAAGAGCAAGAAAGAGAGAAAGAAAGACTGAAAGAAAGTAAGGAAGAAAGAAAGAAAGAAAGAAAGAATGAAAGAATGAAAGAGAGAAAGAATGAAATAATAAATAAAAGAAAAAAAAGAAGAAAACAAGAATGAAAGAAAGAAAGAAAGAAAGGAAAGAATAAAAGAAAGAAAGAAAGAAAGAAAGAAGGAAAGAAAAAAAGAAGAAAGCAAGAAAGAAAAGAAAGAAAGAATGAAAGAAAGAAAGAAAGAATGAAAGAAAGAAGGAAAAAAAAAGAAGAAAGCAAGAAAGAAAGAAACGAGTTGTTAAACTAGCGAAATATCCGAGGAGACTATGTAATTAACATCACCGCTATTGTAGAACAATTAAAGCAAAAGATTTAAAGAAAGCCGACATTGAAAAATAATTAATATCCATTGAGGCAGTCAATTAAGGTGTAGAGCACAAGTCAATTGCTTTTGGCTTAAGCAATATTCTGCATCTACGATATCCTATGAACTTTGTTGATTTCAGTGGAAAAATCGCTGATTTCATATCAAAAACCAATAATGACAGATTAAATCTATTTTAGACTTTGATCAAGCATATTGTATTAATTTACTACTAGATTTGATTTTGATTTGATTTGGGACATAACGGCATATCAACCACTTTTGGGTCATTTAACGCCAGAATGGTAGTTTGTTTATGTTTACTTGATTCTCTCAAGTTTCTATTATGAAAGTTGATTTAAATGTTATTCATTTATTGGTTAGTTTTATTTCAACTACTTTGGGGTCATTTAATGCCAGAAAGGTATTTGTTTTATGTTTACTTGATTCTCTCAAGTTTCTATTATGAAAGTTGGTTTAAATGTTATTCGTTTATTGGTTATTTTTATTTTGCTTGTTTTGTCAGGATTATTTTTTTTTTATTATATATATTTATAAATACTTTGCTGATATTTGTTGTTTAGAGAAGTTTGAACAGTTTTGCTTCTATTAAGTGTTGTAGAATTTGGTGAGGTTTTGATTTTTTAAATATTTTGCTGAAGTTTGTTGTTTAGAAAAGTTTTGCTTTTTTTAAATATTCTATAATTTGGTGAGGTTTTGATTTTTTAAATACTTTGCTGAAGTTTGTTGTTTAGAAAAGTTTAAAAAGTTTTGCTTCTTTTAAATATTCTATAATTTGGTGAGGTTTTGATTTTTTTTTAGATACTTCGCTGAAATGAGACTGAAAGTTTTAAAAAGAAAAAAAAAAGGTGTTTTTGAATAATTACCTCTGCCTCTTCTGGATGGCTCTCCTCTAGGGACAAATGCTGTTGAGGGCTGTTTCCCCTTAAAGTGCTTGTGATCATCTTTATGGAGATTCTTCTCATTGCGTTCATTCTTCTCCTTCAACTTATCATCCTTCCTGTCCTTCCAGACATTCGGCTTCATCTTCTCCTCTTTCATCTCCTTAAGGATTGGCTTGCGTTCAACGAGGTCTTCTCGATGGACCTTCTCCTTCAGCAGAAGCTCTTCGTCCTTTCCCTGATGCAGAAGATCCCTCGCCTCGGAAGTCCTCTCACTGCAACTCTCGCTCGTCGTGCCGCTCGTCTCATCCACCGACACGTCGCTCTCCTCGTCCCGGCCACGACGGCGCTTCGACAGCTCCACCTCGACCTCCCCCTCGCTGTGCTCACTCTCGATCATCTGTTTCTCTTGCCATTTGTTCGAGGCGTACTTGTTGGTGGCTTTGTGGTCCGGGGGCTGAAGGCGGCGGTCGTAGCTGCGAAAATCACTACGGCCGCGACTGTTAAAACCACCTCGGCCCCGTCCGCGACTACGGCCTCGACCACGAACAAATTCGCGACCCCTGCTCGGCACGCTGTGAGCACGATCTTTATCAAACCGATTGCGGAACGCATCGTCTCTCATTCGCTTCAGGGGAGGTTTGTTAGCTGTACGATCTTTCTTCTCCTCTTTCACTTCCTTTTCAGTTGCTATCTCCTCGACATCAGCTTTAGGTAATTTTTCAATTTTGACCACAGGATCACGAGACAGTGGTCTAGACCAGCAAGAAACAAGAAAATAAAAAAAATTGAGTTAAGATAAAAATAGAAAATGAAAAACTATTAAAACTAAAGTTAAATAAGTAACAAATTCAATCCATCTTTCTTCGTGCTTTAATTATTCGTATTTAATCCTTTTGACCCTAAGGGGCTGATATATTGGCCTTAGTAACCAAAGGCAAAAAAAGACACACTGACATTTCGAGCCTAATACGTTTTTTTTTTAATAGAACAGTTCTGAATGTCTACTTGTTAATATTGCTAAGTCAAGGTCCAAAAATGGGGGTTAAAATATTGTTGTGTGTGTGTGTGTGTGTTTTCTTTTGCCTTAAGTCGCCAGGGCCGATATATCGGTTCTTTAGGGCTTAAAGGGTTAAAGGCCGATATATCGGTTCTTAACTGTTTAAAGGGTTAAGGGCAGATAAATCGGTTCTTTAGGGTTAAGGGCAGATAAATCGGTTCTTTAGGGTTAAGGGCCGATATATCGGTTCTTAAGTGTTTAAAGGGTTATGGGCCGATATATCGGTTCTTTAGGGTTTAAAGGGTTAAGGGCCGATATATCGGTTCTTAAGTGTTTAAAGAGTTAAGGGCCGATAAATCGGTTCTTTAGGGTTAAGGGCCGATATATCGGTTCTTTAGGGTTTTAAGGGTTAAATATTAATCATTTTCCCAAGAGAATTAAACTAAAGAGAAAATTCCAGTTGTCAAAATTAATCTTTTTTTTTTTTCCTTTTATGAAGTCTTGTTACTTGGTTGATTGATTATTTGGCTTTAACAGCAGGTCAGCATTATCTATAATTTAATATTATGATTATGTTTGTTAGGAAAAAGTTGACAGGTCTTGTTAATAATCGGTGTTGGTGGGCAAAAGAAATGTTAGCAAACAGCCCTGACTGGTGCACTTGCACAAAAAGTGACTCACTCTCTGTGTATGACCGAATTCTTTGTGTCTATATCTATTTCGATTTGCACAAAGTCGCGGCCGCGTGGCCTGTGTTTCGTGGACTCGAAGGTTTCCACGAAGAAAGCCACCGAATGCTGACTCATCATTTAAGACCTCAAGGAGACGTACGACAACACCACAACAACACCCTGACCGCTGATGTTGCAAACCTTGCCACACACACCGAGTAACAGTTTTTTTTTCGAAGTTCTAATCTGAGATAGAAGAAATTAACAATTAACATCTGTTCAATTTTTACAAAGTATATTTTCTTTGATACGATTTCTTGGGGCCATGTTCCTGTTAGTTTGCGAGAGATTTCTTTTCCTGTTGCAGAAAGGTTGAAGAGAATTTTTTTTAAGAGTGGAAGAGATTACAAAGTTTTTTCATTTAAAAGCCTTATAATAGTCGTTTAATACCAGAAACCTTTTTTTTTCAGTAACAGCTTTACTTAAAATATGAACCTGAATCAAGATTAATAACTTTTTCAATATTTAATCAAGTTACATGTGCAATAAAAAAAAAAAGGAGTAAATCCTATAAATATTTTAAGCTTTTGATAATTTTTTAAATTTAACTAGAAATTTAAAAATATTCAAATTAGTTTGTGTTGTGTTTAATGGCATATCAACCCTTTTAGGTCATTTTAATGCTGAGAACAACTACTTTAGATAAATATTTTTATACACAGGTTTTGAATACATAAGTCGCACTATTTGCTCGGGGGAAGCTGAGGATTCATACTTTTCCCAAGGGTATTAGTCGACACGTTAACATAGACGGAACTTGGATTCAAAGCCGCAAACTGCGGTTCTCAATTCTGAATGCCTATCCACTGGGTCACGTCGACCACCCCATTCAAATTAGTTCTTTTTTTTAATGAAACTAATTTTTCATAAAGATAAATTCAATTTAATAGAAGAGAGAATTAAAAACTTCATTATCTTTTATTTCTTAATCCCAAAAGCAGATTTTTATTCGTATGTCGTTAAAGTATTTAAAGAATAATTATCTTTTTTCTAAGTCATAAGAACTGGATTTAAAACCTTAATTCTTTTTTGTTCCTAAATTTTCTAAATAGTTTAGTTATGCAAATATGAAAAATAAAAACGATCAATTATGTATTGAATGTCGGATTTAACAAGAATAAAACAATAATAATTTAAGTCAGATAAAGACTGATTTTAAATGGATTTTAGTTTAGCAGAATTTAATTCCATTTTGTTTAAATCTAAATTATTTAAAGAATTAAATGTTTATTTCGGACTTCTTTCCTCGTATTGGTGATTTTATTTCTACATGACGTTTTGGCCTAGTGACCCTCAGGCCTTCTTCGGGTATTTTAATCGCTTACTTGGAACCGTAGAGATCATCATCATTATTATTATCTGTTTGTTGATAGCCCGTGGATGTTGATTTAAGGCTTTTAATTTTTTCAATGTTATAAATCCAAAATTTGTTTCATGTTAATAAAATTAATTTTCCTTTTAGATACTTCAAAAGAATAGTTTCAATCCATTTTATTTGATTTTTTTTTTTTAGAAATATAAAGTAATTTGAAAACTTTTATGTATTTTTTTCCATAGGAAAATGAATTAGAGATAAACAAATAGCTGATAATTATAATTGAATTTGTTTTACCATTAAAAGCATTCATACATGTGTGTGTGTGTGTGTGTGTGAATGTGGGGAAAATGATTAAAGACTGGTCAATGTTTTGGTCAGCAAATCAATGTCCTATTTTTCAGGCTTGATATCAACTTGACACTTAATGAAATTGGACACAATAAATATCACTAATAGAATTCAGTTATGCAAAGTAGATAAATTAAAGCACAAGAAACCAATTTCTATAACAGAAATTATTAATAAATTCTTATATTTACAAGTTATTTAAATTTACTTGTTATCGGTGCTTATACACATATAACAAATAGTTTTCTATTCAATATTTTTTTTTATAGTCTAACTTTAAAGACTTACAGAATATTAGTAACTAAAATAGCCCAGACAGAAATTAGAAGCATCTAAAATCTTTAGAATATTTTTGTAAGGCGTTTGTTTTATCATGAAACAGTAACCAACAAAAAAAACTCAGAAAGATCCCAATATGGGCCACTCCTTGGAGAGTTTTCCAAAATACTGCTTTCATAAATTATATCAGTGACAAGTCATCAAATGGATCAAAAGAAATTCTCAAAATCCAAGATTAAAATTCTCAAGACAGAGGTACCTCAGTTCTCGAACAGAGTTTGAAAAAAATGGATTCAGATTTCAAATAAATCACTTAACTTATATGAAATAATGGAATCAGTTTTTATTCATTCTTTGTCCAAAACTCCATTCCTAACCCTTAATATCATAAAACATGCCTAGAATTTCCAGTGTATATATAATGATCAAATAAATAAATAATTAGAAATGTTAATTCTTACATCTGCTGGGTTTTTTGTTTTTTTTCTCATCATGTATTTTACACGTTTGCATCACCAGGATTAACCATGCTCAGGCCACGGTGGCAAAAACTCAAGATAACCTCAGGAGATGGGGCTTCGTGCAGGACGAAGTTTGCCCGTGTGGTGCCTCCGAGCAGACCATCTGCTCAAGGACAACCAACTTAGCGTGCCTTGCCCTGATGCGAACTTTAGGGATGCGAAATTGGGGGAGGGGGTGAATACGAATTTGTACGAGACTCGGAACGTTCAAAAACCGAGGTTCCACTGTATAAAGTTATTATTTTAAATAAAACATAACCTCAGCTTCAATAATCAATTTCTTTCTTTTTTAAAATAATTCTTTTAAAGCATGGAGAAATAAAGATGGTTTTTAGTTTTGATCTAATCTATTTTTCATCTCAATAATGATCCACACAATTATAGTACATACATACATACCAGATGTTGTGTTAAGTGAAGAAGGAGTTAAGTTTGATTTACTGTTCACTTCAAGATTTCCTTCATCCAATGGCACTTGCTCTAAATCTATTTCTAATCCCTTTGAATCCTGATTCAAAGTTCACATGATGTTATATTAATTTATTCAAAGGCAAATAGATATCAATAAATCTAATACTCACCAAATAATTATTTGTAGCCAAATAAATTAACAGAAAACCTTAATAGAAACATATTAAAAAAGTTCCTATATTCTAAATTTTGGTTCAGTGCAAAAAATTAGTTTCTTCAAAAAAAAATACCTTGCCTTTGAATCTCGTTTAAATTTGCAAATGATTCTATAAATATATCGAAGTCAAACAAGTTTCATTAAAAAGAACAGAATTCTTCTATTTTAACTTTATTTTTTCCAACTTTCTGATAAGAATCTTTGGAAATACTGAATTTTAACACCCATGGGTGCCATATTTAGTGATAGTTAGTTCAAACTGCATATGAACACCCATGGGTGC
>JAUZSX010325033.1:0-11410 GCA_034780655.1 Idiosepius hallami | reverse complement strand
AGTTACAACTTCATGCAAAATTTCAGAAAAATTGAACGGATGGTTGCAGAGAAAAACGCGAACGAACGAACATGCCTGAAAACATAGGCCCTCTCTCATTAAATATCGGGGTACCAATAATGTTAAATGATTTCAGTTTTTATAATTTTTCATGTTTAACCTTTTTTATTTCTTATTAAGAATTAAAAAATAACTGACAGAAAATATTATCTCTTGTATGAGTTTAAACTTGGCATAAGTGTTTCATCTGCTTTTCATAAGCTATGTACGTTTGGTGAAGGAGCAGTAAGTGACAAAAACTGCATGAAACTGATTTCAAAAGTTTTGATCCGACAATAAAACCGTTGAAGATGAACCTTGAGCTGGATGACCAATATCTCTAAACAATGACGATTTATAGGCAACCATAGAGTCAAATTTATGTCTGATTTGTTACTAACTAGCTTTGAGGTTTAATGTAAGGGATGATGCATAATACATTATTTGTACTGGCTGGAAAAGAGATGAAAGATAAGCAAATGGGTGCCACATGAATTAACGCCAGTAAACAAAGGCTTACCGTATGCTCTTATCTCATTAGACATTGGGTTTTAGAATCAGTGATATCCTTACACCTAGATGAGTTACTCTTCAGAGTTAAAAAGCCTTATCTGTCTAAGAAAGCTGAAAGTGAATGAAATGGTTTTTGACTGGGATTTAAATGAATAATATGATTCCAGAGTCAAAGCTTTTACCAAGCTGCCATTCAGAGATCACCATTTCAAAAAACAATTTTGTTCTTTGTTTGGTGGACATGTCAAGGAATAATTCAACATTAGTTCTTTAAAAATGGGGGAACCATTAATGCTAACAAATATTGTGAACAACTTTTAAGAATTCAATAAAATTTTCTGAAAAAAAGCCTGCATTAGCAAACAGAAGACAGGTTTTATTTCTCTAAGATAATGCTAAACCAGAGGTTGCAAAAATGATGCTTGAAAAAATAACAGAACTAAACTGGGATATTATGCTCCATCCACCATACCCCAGAAGATTTCGACTTATTTTTGAGCTGAGATAATCATATGAAGAATAGTGTATTCAGTATAGTAGATAACTTAAAAACAGAGGTGCATAACTTTTTTCCAGAGTAAAACTAAAGACTTTTACAAAAATAGCCTTACTAAATTGCTTGGAGAATGTGAGAATTCATATTTTAATGAATACTTATAATACTTTGGCTAGGAATCTTTAATTTCCTTCATAAAAAACAGCAAAGACTTTTTATGGTCATCTTATATATTAACGTGTATATATTATATAAATGTATTTGATGATATATAAATATTTGCAGTTATTCAATATGAAAATGATTTTTAAAACGAGAACATAAATTGTTGCAACGATAGTGACTCAATCTTTAGAAAAAATGAATTTTTGCTTTTGTTGAGGTATTAGACTATACATGGTTCAAAAAGTCACTGTGAGCCTTTTATAACTTTACTAACCATTTAGAGATAAAGAATACTAAGTTGGTTTTAGAAAAATTAGGCAAAATCATCAACTTTAGACATTTCAATTCCATTTCTTTTTATGAATTATTCCTAAATGGAATCCTGTAAGTATTCTAGATTTTTAAAAATATGAACAGTAATTTATTTCAATGCATTTTTATTCGAATTATGATTACAAATCTAAGTTTTTACTGTCAAGCTATAAACATTTCTCTCTGATTAGTAGAACTATTGATAGAATATTATTTTTCTTTAAATCTAAGCTGTTCTTATTCCATTACAAGAATATAACATTCTATTTATATCAAAGAAATACCTAATTAGAATATATTTTCTATTTACATGTTGTTATATAAATTTTAGTTTACATGTTTTGAATTATTTTGGTATTAAACTTTTCTTTTTATTAAAAAAGTTTATTTTGTCTTTTTGTAGATAACCACGAGCAGTATAACAAACTCTTATAAAAATCCTTTTTATTTATAAACCTGAATTCTGGAATGTGGTCAAAAATCAATTTTACTATAATAAAAAAAATTTCTTAATCAAAATTAATCAGTTACTTTCTTACAAAAACAAAAAAAAAGTGAAAGAATTGTTTATTTTGAATAGAACTTTAGTTGGTTGCAATCATCTAGTAGTTAAATACATTCCTTGTAAGACTAACCATTTTAATAAACAAACAATTCTATTGTCTAGAGTTCATCTTTTTATCTAGCTTGAATTTTGTTAACTATTATAAAACACATGTAAATGTTTAACCAAATAATATTCATTTATCAGAAATATTTTTTAAATATAATTTTTCTTCATAAACATTTGGGTTCAACATCATGAGAACTATTTGTATAATTTTTTAATTAGTAAAAGACCTAAACTTAACTTTCTATTCCTTAACAAACTGAGACATTATTCATTTCTATACAAAGATTATTTCAATTATTGAGTATTTACAATTATAATAATAATAATAAAAAGAATTCACTTATTGTCAGTGAAAACAGAGACTTTGGTGGTATTGCCACAAGCTGATTGGAATTCATAGAAATAGTTTTTATTTTCTATTTGTATCAAAAGCACTCTCTCATTTGTAAATTTTGTGGGGATTCTTGTTACCATATATAAAGTTTATGCTAAGTTGAAAGATGAACGTAGTTCAAACAACAGTAGATAAATCTATTTTTTTTAAAATTAATTTTGGCTGAATAGGTGATGCATACCAGCCTTGTGATGGCATGCTAAAATTAGTTGACTGATTTATCATAGTTGAACTTATACCAATTTATACATCTATACACCTATGTTTAGTGAAGAAATTATGGACTTATAAATTTCCTGTTAGTATTCAAATATGAAAAATCAAATCTGTTATTTGAAATTATTTTGATAATAAATATTTTAAATGTCTCTTCTTTTTTCTAAAATTCAGATGTTAAAATTTATTATTAACCCCCCCCCCAAAAAAAAAAAGAGCAAACAATGGTCTGCATAAGTAGGGATTTTCTCTTGGATGAAAAAAAGTGATTGAATAAAAAAAAAAAAAAAACCTGATAAAGAAAACATTCAAAATATAGTTAAGTTTTGATTGGGACTTTTCAAAAAATTTCTATTGTATTGCTTCTTTTTATTATACAATCATAAATCACATTTCAAGCAAACAACAATATTAACAACTAAAGCTCCCCAAGAATTCTACTGCACCCACTCCCCCCCAAAAAAAAAAAAACCCTTTTGGCTATGCCAAATCTAAATAACTAATGCTAACATGTTTACTCTTGATTCTTCCCACTATAACTATTGAATAATACCAAACTAAAAGTAATAACATTGATTTTACAAGTGAGTTGTTGTACCAATAAATGAATTAAATGTGATTTATCAAACATTTTTTATTGTATAGTATGCTTACTCATAGATTTGGACGCATTATAAAATACTAGAAGTATTGCCCAGCTTTGCCTGGTGCCAGGGACTTGCCAATATTTTCTTTTTTTCAAAAAAGCTTCATATTTGAAAATGAATTATTTTTTCTTAATTTTCAAAAATGCTTCTTTGTTATTTAAAAAACGGTTCTTCATATCTTCTCAGTATTTAAAAAAGTTCTTTTAAGCAAGAATCGCCACTTGTAAAATGCTAAAATGATTTATACTGTTAATTTGCATTGGAGACACTGGTTACCCTCAGATCACCAAAGTTAAGCAACATTGAGCTTTGTCAGTAGTAAAATGGGTGACCATTTATGAATACCAGTGTTTACAGTTCTATTTCATATTTTCTTCCGAAAATACAGCATGCCCGTGAATTCAAAAACGGATGTAGAACCCGTTCAAATGTGACGATTAGTTTTAATAGTATATTAGATTAGTTTATGATTATGATCAATGGAGAATCAAAGAACCAGATTTAGACCTAACATAAATAACCTAACTTGTAAAGGAAACTTTATTTTGAAATAGTTATAATAAGAATGAAATAACTGCATGGTCCAGGCCTTCTATAAATAATTATTAAATGTGTGTAAGTTTATTCAGTGACAGCTTAAACATATTTCAAGTAATTTATTCAAAACTATAGAAATTAAACTATAAATAGGTTTGTTAATAGAAATAATTCAAAAGTTCCATCTGCTTGAAGAAGAACTTGGCTTGAAAACGCAACACCTCAAATCTTCACCTTTTTTTCTGTTTAGTCTGATTTATTTACACCTATATGGAAATATATAATAAACCTGGCTGACTCAATTATTAGATTTTTGAATGCAACAGATTCATTTGTTAATAATTTGTGCACATGTACACATTAAAAAACCTCATGAAATATGCGTTTGGGAGGGAAGGAGAGTGATGATGATGATGATGATGAAGGATAAGTTTATGGCTAAAAAAAATAACCATCTCAGATGATATTTTGATATACCTCATATTAATGATGATATAAAGAGAATTTTTTTTTAACATAATATCTGGTGAAATATAGAATATATATTTTTTATTTTTTGATAATCTGGTAAAACACTAATAACAATATCTTTTTTTTAAAATGTATTTTCAAACAAAACAGTTATTGATATTTAAGGACAATCAAAAATTGAACTGATCAATTTCAAACAAAAAAACTAAAAGCCATATTCAAAAAAATTAAAAACTGGCAAACAATATAAATTAATTAAATATATAATGAATCAAACTTTAATTTTTAAAAAAATTTAATCCATTTTTCTGACCCCAATATCACCTTATTATATGTAAACTGGTTTTAATGGAATTTTTGGTACAAGTCAACATTTTAAGTAGGTTATTTTGGGAGTAATTTAATTTCTTTTTTTCCCTCTGTATTTCAAAAAGAAAACTCTTTCCATTAGAAAACAAGAATGACTTCTCTTGTTTTATACCTTTCATAAATATTTTTTTTTTCTTTCAATCTTTTCACAACTTTTTAAAAGATAATGGAATAGATTAATACTTATAAAAATTAGCCTATTTCAAGGCTGAAGCTCTAAATGTTCAACCAATTCTAAATTGTTTTTGCAAATTAACAAAAATTACAATTGTTTTCACCTTTTTTTTCCCATCCAATTTGTTTGGGCAACATAAAAAATAACAATAAATAGAAATTTTTAACACATCTACAACCTTTTGAAACAATATCAACAAAAGAATGAAAAAAAAAAAAATTTTTTTGTTTTTATTTTTTATTTTTCAACTTCATCTGATAGTTTTTAAAAATATTAAAACCAGGTTAGGATAACATAAAAGTTGAGTTTTTTTTTTATAGTTTTTTCTGCAGCATTTGAAATACAATATATAATTTTATTTTCCTTGTCCCCAAAGACCAATTTCTGCTAATTATATTCTTATTCCATTTCCAAGAACTTCTTGTATTTTGGAACTTAGTCATGCTGCCATACTTTTGATATTTGGTATATTTTTCTCCTGTTTAAAATTCTCCTCAAAGAGTATTCAAATCCTAGAATTTAGAAACAGGCATTTTTTGTATGATATTTATGATTTGACACTTTCTATTGATATTAAGGTTTGGATATACATATCTATGTCTATACACACATGAATTCTCTTATCTTAATTGTTGACTTACTTTGTTGGCAGGGGTAAGACATATGAGTATGCCAAATGGGTTGTTGGGTTGTCAGCCATCATCCTAGTGATTCTAAAATAAAATGACCACTACACCTTCGTCACATTGGGGCAGGTGAGACAATGTCTCAGGAGAGCCCAGAACTTTCTGAGAACACACACGCTTTTATAAACATTTTTTTTTCTTTTTCCGAATAAGGGACATCTAAATTTTGAAAGAAATGATATTGAAATTCCATCCACTAAAATTTCAATTCTCTTGACTTATATTAAGTTAATGTCCTTGCACAATATCTATTTGGTCCTGTAGAACAAAGTTTAATATCTTTTTCTGCTTTGACTAGTTGCATTTCTTTTATCATTTCATATATATTAAACAATGGTCCTGTTACTCACGACACTGAATTCAATGGGGTTCAAGTACTTCTTATATTCCAGTAATTTCAATAATTTTATGTTTAGAGATTAGATTTGTAAATCCAATTACAAAAACTGATAGTAGTAATTTTATAAAAAATTTACCAGTATTCCTTTACAAAAATAATTGTTTACATATGTTTTGATAATGTTTTAAAGTTAAGGAATATCTCATTGCCATACAATGGATTTAACAATTTGATTTTTTTTAAATACATTTTTCTAGAAATTATCACCATTGATATAGAAATATTTATTTAACATTGCTTCAATTATGTTTTTGGTTTTTGTTTACTTAAAAGAAAACAACCATAAAAAGGGTTAATATTATTTTTCTCTGAAACTATTTGTTTGACAATATAAAAAAAACATTTTTCTGATCTTCAAAATTTGATTATTTTCAAACTTAAAATTTAGTTTGGTCAGTTATATTTAAACATAATAGAGTTGTTTAGTATATAATTTTAAATAAAGTTAAGATATTTCATAAAGTAAACCTTAAATCAAATGACTAATAAATTATGTTTACTTTTGTAAGTGAGGTCAATTTAGTGAGTAAGTTGATCTAGTAATTAATGATTTATAATAACCATGGGTTTTAGTAAACATATTATGAATGAATGATTAAACAACTCAAAATATCTTAGAGCTGGCCCCTATGATGGTTAAATACTTCTTGCCGGGCAGGCACATATAGACAATTCATTTTATTTTCTTATTATTTCTTGAATATATTCTTAATTAGTAGATTCAAGTAGTAGACACTGATGAAGTCCCATTTAATAGATGCAACAGAACCATAGAATTACAAAAGAAAAAGAAGTGATGATGCTGGAGAATTTTTTTTGTTGTTTTTTGTTTGTTTCATGTTCACAAAGTTATAATTATTTTTTGTTTTACATTTTCTTGTTTTTTCAAAAAATTATTTATCTTTGTTGCTATTAGTTGATGAGATGGTAAAAAGGTCGTGTGCTTTTGAAAAGTTACAGTGAATACTGGTCACTTACGCTGCAATTTGATGTTAGTGGAAAATATAGGGAGTTTGGCAGGAAAAGGGGATTTAAAAGATGAGAGAGGAAAGATATATAGAGATAAAGTTTGTGAATTGTTGGATTAGGGAATATTTTGCAGCATTTTATATTTATATATATGAATATATATATATTCATGACACTTGCATTACACTGAATAAAAAAGTTTTCCAAAATAAGGGGTGATAATCATGAGGGTTGCATCATGAGACACCAGTATACAACTTGAGTGAGGATGAAGCACACCACATTGAAAGATGCTCCAGTTAACGAGCCACTATCATCTCCGCTACGTTTGCCACCATGTCCTTTATGATCTGAAAAATAAAAAAATACATATATATTTATCTTAAACATAAGACTATTTGTCTTAGAAAATATAAATGTTATCAAAGAATTATTAAAGCAGTGTACATGAGATAAAATGGATGATCATTTAAAAATACCAGTTACTGTATCTTGCGCTGGGGCAGGAAATACCTAGGTTAGTGTCTGAGGGCACAGTTGAACCAATTGGTTAGATGCCCTTTTTTTCGTCGGTTAGACAGGCATCTATATATGCAA
Source organism: Idiosepius hallami (assembly GCA_034780655.1). NCBI lineage: Eukaryota > Metazoa > Mollusca > Cephalopoda > Idiosepiidae > Idiosepius > Idiosepius hallami. The sequence continues at coordinate 3,811 of JAUZSX010325033.1, read as the reverse complement.
TTAGGGACTGTTTGTGAAGTTCAAATTCCGATGCCACTGAATCGTGTTCAGTGGTTGAGCAGGCTCCACTTGCAGAGGTCAGTATGCTGACACACAAATATATACTTGAAATATACATTCTTGTTTTTGCACTAGAGAACAATTGAATCCCGCATCTAGTGACGTATGACTACCTGCCAACTTGATTTTTGATGTTTCTACTGTGCTTGGAGGCAGACCTGATAAATAATTCTCTTTAGTTAAATCCATTCAAATTGGTTTGTATATTTCTTAGCTAATTTTTCAATTCTCTAAAGCTATTTATCTGGCAGCATTTGACAGATATTAACAAGAGGAAACTGGCCTTAGCCTTAAAACAGTTTTTAATCGTGAAATCCTGGAAAAAAGCAGCATTAAACTGCAACAAAAAAATGGCATGGATACCTCATACCCACACCAAATGCATAAAGCAATAAAAACAATCAACAAAGCATACAAAAATTTCCATGGATTCTGGAAACCATAACACATAGCTCTTTCTGACTAAATTATAGAATTTGACCAAAGATATAAACACATAAACTACCAGGAGTCTGCCAGATGCTGTACTTGCATGTAAGCTTCTGCATATGTGAATTTACCTGAGACAATTAAACCTGACAGCATGTGTGTCAGATGAATTATGCAATAAGATGAATTCCTCCACTATATAAATTTTTGGCAACATTTTGAATAAACAATACTTGGAAAGCCGATATACTAATATTATTCACCAACCAATTAAGAGCCATAATATGATATAATATATAATATGATAATGGGAGCTGTTAGGTTCAGCCGAGAATCGAGCCCAAATCTAAAAATTCTAGTTTATAAACAATGGATTTGTGCTATTATTATTCGGACTGTTGTCCTCATCCTTATCATTGCTTTTTTTACAACATTTCGGCCGATTAGCCCTTCGGCCTTCTTCAGGTGATAATATGTTTTTTCTAGTAATCATTTTGTTGTTAAAAGATGAGGACAACAGTCCGAATAATAATAGCACAAATCTTCAAGCCTCATCCCAAAGATTCCGAAATAACATAAAGTATTTTTCTAATTCAAAAAAGTCTTTACTTCTAAAATTAACTCCAAAGTATGATTCTGATTTGTCATATAAAAAAAAAAAAAAAAACTATCCGGAATTTTTCATTTATTTAAAAAATATTTTCATTGTTTATTTTTTCTAAGAATTTATAAAAGAAAAAGAGCTTAAGTTAAAACAGTTTCATATTTAAATTGATGTATTTTTCATATTCTGTAAAAAACGTACAAATCTTCAGACCTGTCAATCATTTTTTTAAATAAAAATATATTTTATTTGGTTTATAAAAAACAAAACTAAAATCAAATTCCATAATAAAACTAATTTTAAAAGAATTATTATTTGAAATGATCATCAATTTCTTCTAAAGTGACAAAGTCAATTGAAAAAAGTAGAGTGCTGACGTAAGTACCAACGGTACGCCTTGTTGAAATATTAGACGTTGGTGTGGGTTGTTTTCCATAAATAATAATCTCGTTTAATTGCCCTTGACGTGTTGACAGATATCACGATAAAATGGCTACTGAATCTTTGAAAAATCGATCCTATTATTAAAATGATTTTTAAACTTATTTTTCTCAAATAGTAATCATGAATTGAATTGGGATTCTTGTTGAGATATGAGAGACGTTTTTATTTGTCATCAGTTTCTATGAAATAAGTTATATTTTGATTTTTTGTATATTTTTAAACTTTTACATAAAAGCAAATTTTATTAACGTAAATTTCAATAACCTAAAAATATAAAATGTTTTTTCCACACCATCAGTTCAAAAATTTAAATAATTTTTTGTCTTCTGTTTTTTTTGGTTTTTAATTCGTTCTTTGTTTTGATTATAAAAACAAAACAAAACCAGTTATATACAAATACATATTTATAGAGAGAGAGAAAGACAGAAAGAGAGATCGATTGATAGATGTATATTTCAGGTGCCATAATTATTTTCTAATTAATCCTAACAATAGTTTTTTTTTTGTACTACAAAAGATCTGTGAAGTCAAGGACCTTTGTGGCCCCCTAGGGTATGTTGCCCCATCCAAAAGCGGAGCTTGACGAACTCTGCCAGGACAGCCAGTTTTATTCGCATTCAGAAGTGAAGAACGACAAAAAATAATATTAATAAAAATAAACCTCTCGTTTGGAATAAAATAATTAATAGCAACAAGATGTTTATTTTTATTGATATTATTTTTGTTGTTCTTCACTTCTGAATGCGAGTAAAACTGGCTGTCCTGGCGGAGTTAGTCAAGCTCCACTTGTTGACGGGGCAGCACATAGGGACCTTGCGCCCATCCCCTGCAATTGTGAGGTCTGAGGGGGCCCTAAGCACGGCCCTGTCTACATAAAAAGTGTTAATGAAATCTGATTATCTCAGCAAAGTTCCCCAAGACACGAATTATATCTACAAAACTAAATCTTATCAGACTGTAATATTTTCCTTCAGACAATCCGTCAAGAACAGTTGGTCTTTTGCCAATAATTAAACAAAATGTTAACTTGACAAAATAAATTGTCAACAAAACTCACTCCCTTTCGGCAAATGATTCTGAAATGCACTAACGAAGAAAGGTTCTATCTAAAACCTGTTATAATATGAATATAACAACAAAACTAGATTTTAACTTTTAAATCTTTCTCTAAGCAAAGTATCCCCCCCCAAAAAAAAAACAAAAAAGAACACAGATACAATATACAAACTCACAGTCTACAAAGAAAATGTCAACAAAACCAGATTACTGTTTCCTTCGTTAAGTTCTAGTCATTATTCTATTTTAAGGATTTTTATGCACAAAAAGAATGCTTAGGTCAGAGAAATGTATATGCTATGTATATATTTACTTGGTAGAGAGAGCACCAAACCAAATTAGGCACAAGGCTATTTTTCGTGCTCATTATTCCTGGGATTTTTTAATTTAGTGTTACCCTTCAACTAGATGAGATACTCTACCGAGTTAACGACCTCCATCTGCCCGATGGAAATCCAATGATTTTGACCGGTGTTTGAACTCGCGTAATACGATTCCAGAGCCCAAGCTTTTACCAATGCTCCACCTTCTCAGCAGTTATATATCTCTCCCTCTCTCGGCGGTCGCTCGTGGCCGAGTATGACTGTCTTCCGTCTTGGTCTCTATGGATCTTTTCAGGAGGACGCCTGTGTGTAATGTCTTTTAACGTGAGAGACTGATACAGTCACCCCACGAACCCTTGGCAGAGGAGGGCCTGGTTCAAATGGCATGGAGAATTACGACGTTGCAGCCTTCCACCGCCTTCAGTGCCGTTGTGTCATTGTAGACATCATCCACCACATCCGCTGTTGAGGTCTTGCACTATTTAACCTATACTGGAAGGAAGATTGGGCTTCATATCTTTCCCAAGGATATTAGTCGACATGTTAACGTAGACGGAACAACTTGGATTCAAACCCACGTACTACGGTTCCGAAGTCCGATTGTCTATCCACTGGGCCACGCCGACCACCAGCAACACAATAGGATTCCTTTGACATAGACACCAACACTCAAAGTCTCCCCCGAACAAAACGTGACCAACTTTGGGAGACAAACCGTACCTTTCTATAGTTGTTGTTAGAGATCAGTTAAAACAAAAGAGACAATAGTCTTTCACCAATTGCTAAATCAGGGTACTGACGTGGAACAGTGGTAAAAGCTTTGTTGACTCTTTGTTTTTTTAGATGTGAAGTAGATTAGATTATTAATCAGTGGTGTCTGAAGGACTTTCCTATA
>JAUZSX010325022.1:0-11411 GCA_034780655.1 Idiosepius hallami | reverse complement strand
AACAACTTGGATTCGAACCCGCGTAGCACGGTTCCGAAGTCCGATTGTCTATCCACTGAGCCACATCGACTGCCTCATTATCACCCACCACCTCAACCACCAGCATTATCAATATCATAAAAATTCTTGACGACGATGATGATGATGATGATGAGGACGATAACAAAATATCTGGAGCACAAAAGGTTGCTCTTTTTAATGACACCATTCACATCTTCGTAGCCCTTCATCTTTTAAAATTTTACGTGATGATGATCATCATTATCATCATCATCCTACTCGTTCTCATCCCCGTCTCTCTCATCATCATCCTAAGCATCACAATTATCATCATCCTCGTCATTTTTATTATCATCATCACCACCTTCATCGTCATCATTATCTTCTTCTTCTAAATCATCATGGTTATTACAACCACTATCATCATCATCATCATCAATTTCTTCTTCTTAATCATCATGATCATCACCACCATCACCATCATCATCATCATCATCCTCATCTTCTTCTTCATCATGATCATTAACACCACCTTTATCATCATCATCATCATCATCATCAACATCTGCATTATCTTTTTCTTCTTCTTAATCATTATCATCTTCTTCTTCTTAATCATCATGATCATCACCACCACTATTATCATCATCATCGTCATCTCCATCTTCATCATGATCAGCACCACCACTATCATCATGATCATCATCATCATCTTCTTCATCATGATTATCACCATCACCTTCATCATCATCATCATCATCTGCATTATCTTTTTTTTGTTCTTAATCATCATCATCACCACCATGATCATCATCGCCTTCATCAGCATATCACCACCACCACCACCACCATCATCATCATCACCATTATCATCTCATAATACGATCGTTAAGTCCCCGCACTTGTCCTCTGGGCAACGAGAACTTCTATCGGTGAAGGAGCGCGTTTGATCAGAATTATACAGAGTGAAAAATAAAGGAAAAAAAGAAAGAAAAGGGAATAAAAATAATTAGATAAATAAATAAATAAATAAATAAATAAATAAACGTAAAGTTGAAGTAGAAGCAAAGAAGGGAGAAAGATGAAAAAAGGGGAGCAAGAAAAGATATATCCTTTTTTTTTTTAAATAAAGAAAATGATGTTGGGTGAGTGAAGAGAAGTTCAATAAAATATAATGAACTTTTTGAAGAAAAAAAATCAAACAAGCCCCACCTTCTTCTGAGATCCATCCTTGCAAAACAAGCCGCCAAAGTTATGCCGTGATCAAAGCGAATTCTTTAATGTTAAGTTTTGAAAAGAAATATCATAGCCAAGAAAGACAAAAATCTATCTTAGTCGAGCAACATTGACACTCACTGACACACATACACAATTATATATTTTGCAAAATAACTGTTTTTCATAAGAACATTAATAAATATATTAGGAATTCGATAAATATTTACTCCACTCTTATAATAAATTGTCAATACAATACATCCAGATTAAAAGAAGGAAAACGGATCTAAATCATAGAATTCCTTATATATATTTATATATATATATTTATAAGTTTAGAACAAGGCCATTTTACGTGCTCTTACCCGGGCTTTATATATTCAGTGTTACCCTTCACCTAGATGAACTGCTCTTCTGAGCTAACGAGCCCCATCTGCCCGAGGCTACTAAAGTGAAAGTAATGGTTTTGACTGGGATTTGAACTCGTGTAACACGATCTCACAGCCCGAGCTTTGGGGATAATATGGGGCTCAATTCTTTAATAAATTCTTCTTTCTTTCTTTTTTTTTTTATTTTGTTTTTGTCTTAATGTAGCAGTATTCCATATTTACTAAGCCAAACACCAGATTGCCTTAATTGAAGATGAATGAGGAATTAGTCACAATAATTGCAGATTGAAATGACTTCCTGAATTGCGCTTAGCAAGAACCTCAAATGAACTTTTAAGCCGATCAAGTTGGGCTTTGAAGGGAAAAAAAATAAGGAAATGAAACATTAGTAATAATTTTACTTTATCAGGAATTAATTTGATTTATTCAAAGGCATGTAAAATCAATGTCCACCAATGTAAAGATTACATTTACTTTTAAAAAAAATCCCTTTTAATTAAAATAAGTGATTTAAATATCATAATAAATTAGGAAAATATTTTTTCATTTCTTGTTAAAATTCAATTTTTTTTTTTTAAATGTCTTACTGAACTACGGCAGTTTTATGGTGAGCTTATATTTTTGAGTTGAAATATCTATTGACACTATACATGATATCATGGCCTAGTGGTTAAGCAGTCAGACTTCTAAATTATAATACGCAAGTTTGAATTCTAGTCATTCCTTTAGCATTTATGGTTTAATACCTTTGGGAAAGGTATCATTCCCCACATTCCCTACAGCTATAGGTTAAATAGTGCACATGGTGTCATTCTTATATCAATGTGTGGACAAAAAAAGTATGTTTATTGTTTATCAAGAAATGATTGTTCTCAGCACTAAATAAGCTAAAAAAATGTTGATATCCTATAAAACCAAACCTGATAAATGGATAAACCTTCATAAAGAATATCATTGTATTTCATGAATGTATACAAAATACAAATTAATTGCATTTTTTTTTTCAGACTGAAAAGGAATTTCTAGGCAACTTGCTTATGCAGATTCATACCAAATAAAATTACAGTTATAGAACTCTTTTAAACTGTAATATAGTTTTAAGAAATATTAAATAGGATAATATTTAGACAAATTGAAAAAAAAATAAAAAAAATAAAAAAAGAGGTTGCATCAGGATAAGAAAAACAGACTTTGTTAAAAAAAAAAGACCCGTAAGAGAATTAACAGAATGATTTTGTTTGTATGTTTTGTGTTTAACAGCATATCAACCTTTTTAGGTCATTGTTGTAACAGAGAGAAAATGACAAGAACACGAGGGAACAGTGGAACAACGTGTATTAACAAATATACATGAGACATAGCCGCCGGACAACCTTGTCCCGAGACGGACTCGTTAAGACTGCCTCGAGGTGCCGGCATCAGCCTCACGCATGCGCTGACCTGCACCGATTCGGGTGAGTTTAATCTGAGGGGTGTTCACTCCTCAACAGTTATTTTGATGCCTAGAAAAATTACCCTTCATAAACATTTTTATACACAAATAGTTTTTTTTTTTTTTTAATAACACAAGTTGCACTATTTAATTAATAGCTGGAGGGAAGATGGAAATTCATACGTTTTCCAAGGGCATTAGTCAATATGTCAATATAGATGGAATAACTTGGATTCAAACTTGCGTACTATGATACCGAAGTCTGACTGCCTATTCATTGAGCTATGTCGACCGCCCCTTAACAGAATAATTCTGAGTTATGCATCTAATTTATAACTATTGAAAGGGATCAACATGCATTTCTCACAAGTTAAACTGATTATAAAGACATTTCTTCTAAATCCACTCTCTTTTTTTTTTTACCTTTTCACTACTACTATTCCTGCTTGAATCTCCTACCCACTTGTTAAATTCTACCGGCCTTTATTCTAAAATCATTCCTTTGATCAAGCCAAAGGGAATAAGAAATCGACCAGTTCTAAGCCATCATGTCAAAGTTGGATAAATTGTGATGATTGGTAAAGAAAATCATAAGACTGCATGTGGACAGTTAGCTTTAAGCTCTTTAGACAATATCTGTTAGTGTGTGTGTTCACATGCACACATGCAAGGGTTTTAAATAAAGAGGAATGTGTAGAAATTCAGGAAAACTGGAGGGTAATTTGTTGCCAGTAAACAAATAACTAATCTTCCCTGAATCTGATAGCATAACAGACCTAATGCAATTATGATGAAAGTAATAGTTATATTAGAGATACCTTGTTGTTTAAGGGAGTATATATATATATGTATGAATGTCTCCACTCAGTGCAGTATTTTCAATTCAATTTCCAATAAAATATACAACAAACATACAAGTACTCTAGCTTCAAACTTTCTATGACAAATCAAGTTTTGAAGTAAAAAGTTAGCCCAAGATCCCTCTTTTTAGTTGTTTTCTTTGATGGTTTTGTCATTTGTAAAAAGACAGCTTAGAATTGATGAGAGTCATTTACACCAAAAATAGTTAAATAAATGAAAATCATAAGATATAAATTCAATAAAAGCCAGAAACATTTTTTTGAGGAAATTAGGATTGATTTAAAGAAAATATGCTGTAAAATAAAACACTCAAATATTTCAACTCATGAAACTGAATTTTTATTACTAACTTTTGGAAAGGAATGGATTTAATAAAGACCTAACAACATATCAGCCTTTAATAAATTGTCCAAAGCCAAAATAAGTTGTTTAATTTAGTATTAAGGAATATTAAAGAAATTGAAATTTTTATATATTTTTATGACACCATACATACATACACACACACCCACACACACACACACACACACAGAGAAAAATATTCATATATTTGTATTCTTTTTTTTTCTTTTTAATATAAAATTCTTTTAACCTCTTAAATATTAAAACTCATAAACGATTAATTATGTTTTTTTCTTCTTCTATACACCTCACACAGGGAAACAATAGGGATAAAGTGTGTCTACTTCGTTTTGAAATTACAAAAAATGACAAATTACATAAAATTTCAAATTTTATATCCTTTTTCTAATTCTAAACAATTCAAAATTCTTTTTTTTTTTTTTTTAACTTTGTTCAGGGAAAAAGTAAATGATGCATAATAAACAAAAATATGAAAAAAAAAAAAAACAATTTCTGTTCTCTTTTAGATTTCAGCATAGCACAAGTAGCCATTGGAATCACTGAACTGAAGGGAGTTAATTGGTCAACACAAACTGATCTAAAGCATCTATTATCTCTATCTAGAAGCAGCAAATCCAACTATTTACTTCACTGAAGATCCACAATAGATTGTAGCTCATTATTTTCCAGTCAGTGGTCAACATGCAGGAGCAGGTAAGCTATGTCTTTGAACTGATCAAAAAATTCAATGTCTTCCGGCTTCTTCATCAATTTCACTCAATCTTTCCTCCATTGTAACACACACACATACACACAAACACACTGTATACAGGTTTTCTTTTTATCATTCTCTTTTCACCAATATTGCAAGTGAAAAAGAAAAAATGAAATTTAACCGATGTATCCTACGTCAGTAATTAGGAAATAGTGATAAAAATAAAAAATAAAAAGTCAGAAAATAGCTACCATATAGTCTACATCAGTTCATGTATTTCAAGCAGAACAGATTAAGATTACCAAATTAGCACATAAATTCTTATGCTGCTAAATCCAAACACCATTAGTGCTTCTATATTACTTACACAACTTATATATGCCACAACAGTTGACTGAAAAAAGTTATTAATGATAGGGAAGTGAATGCCTCCTTTTTTCAGGATTCACATCCAGAAATCTATAAAATCTAAAAAAGAAAAATTGGTGTTGGATAGTGCAATATTTCCTTAAAAATGAGCTGCTAGACTATCATATAGTAAAAAAAAATATCAACGTAGTCCATTATTTACATGTTTGTGTGTGTGTGTATGTGTGCGTACGTATATTAAATTATTGAAAAGGTTCAGTAGTAATAGTGATATAATTTTGTTGTTGCCCCAACCCAAAGGAGTTAGATTACTGATCAATTAATTATATGCCAAAATTTCTAATAGGGTTGGATTGTAAATCTGATGCACATTTTCCTAAAATACATATGCCATTACTATGATTAAAGGAAGAAGTGCTTTAATTTACAAACAGAGAACTACACAAGTAGTTTTTTTTTAACTTACAATAAAATTTTTAATTTTAGATAGATTTTTTTTAAATTTCTTACACTTTTAGAATCTGTAAGTTTGTATACAAATTGGTTTCTTTCAAATTCTCTCATTTACTCCACTTTCTGAGAATAATCTTAAAACTATTCATCATTATTAAGTTATAAAGATACTTAGAATTAGTCACAGTGACCTGAATATAAATTCAGAGTTAACTCAATTTATTCACAAGGATGAAATTATCTAATCAATAATTACTGAATACTAATTTTCAAATTTCATTAAATTTGGAAGACAGATGTTATTTTTCATTATTTCATTGATCTCCATGAGTTCATAAGTAGAAAACTCATAATATTCAATTAAATTTTGATTCTGAAAATAAAAAAAATTTCTTTCGATATAAGCAAAGTTTTTCAATCATATTCTTTGAATGAAACTTTATATGCACTCAAAATTAACTTGAGGTTGCAATTTACAAAACTATTTAGACAATTAAATTTTTTTTAAATAGCCTCCAGATTCCTCAAAGAACAATATGAGAAATAAAAATAATTTAGCAAAATCCTTATATTTCAGTCTTACTCATGTTCGAAAAATTTGACCTTAATATTTGAACAGTGTTCCAGTAACTAAACAGAAACAAAGACATGAGCAAAAAGTCTTGCAGTCAGTTTGTTTCCCATTTTTTTAATCAATAAAATCCCTACACTTTTACCCCTAAAAAAATGATCTGATTTCCTTCATATTTTTTATTCTTAAAAAATTATGCACAAAATGAAGTCTATTATTATTTCTCAGCAGGTTCAATTAATTCTTTATTTATTGCATACAATTTTTTTTTTCTCACCAATCTTTAAGGATGAATTTTCAGGGTTAAATTATTATCATGTGGTTTTCATTTTTTCTACAATTATAATAACTTTAAGGGAATTTTTATCCAATATTCAACTAAAATAAAACTGTTGAAAGTAATAATTTAAGTTCTAATATCAAGAACAGATGCTTAAAAGGTTGGCATCTTGATTTTCTGATGGAATGAAATTCTTATTTGTGTGTTTAAGGGATTCAATTCAAAGTTTAATTTGAAAAAAAAATATCTTAAAAGATAGATTTTTTTTTTCTAAAAAAGGTTAGACATGAAAATCAGTTTGAGATTTTACTTATATATCAAGAGAGGGAAATAGACAAACATAAGCGATATCTAATTTCATTTAAAATATAACTGGATATCTCTTTTAAAAAATAAATGTTTTTTTTTTAAGTTATTATCATGAATAATACTAAAATAAAAGAAGATTTGGTTTTAATTTTGATCTTAGTATCTAAGTTACACAAATAGTTTATTTATTCAAAAATGTAATTAGCATGAAAAACAGAGAAAATCTAAAGTTGCCACTGCTTAAAAGAAATCTTTTGGAAATTAGTGTAAATAGAAGTGTGAGCTTGATCATAATTTATTAATGTTACAGTTCATTGATAGGCAGCTGAGCATAGCATCATGAAAATGGAAATCTAATGGATGAAATTCAGGTTTCTGTTACATAATGACACTGTCATGCTAGGAGGTTCATGTAATAGTTCCTTTGATGAAAAATATTTCAACTGGTTAGTCAGCAGTCTGGCTTTTGAATAAAAGGAAACTTTTTTCTTCTCATTTTTTTTAATAGGGTGGAAATGGAATAAAAAAAATTTAAGGTGTTATTTGATTGCTTAAAATAAACTGAATGCCTTACTGTTTGGTTCAAATGATGTCAATCCAGAGTGATTAATACCTAAGGTGAACAAACTATTAATAATGATAGAATAGTAGAAGCAAACAAATAAAAAACCAAACATCTTCAATAAAAAATAAGTAAATAGTGGAATATTTACATAATGAATTGTAATCAGTTTTAAACATATTGGTCGGTTTCTTTTTTCCAACACTATAACAATTTTTGCAGATTATTTTATATTAAACACAATCTTTAAAAAATGTACATATTGCTAACAAATACTTTTTTTCCAAAGAATTTTAATAAAAAAGTGGAACTCTTTAATTTCACACCAAAGGAAATAAGTTTTTAGTTATGGAATTTCATTCAATGGTATACCAATCTTAATAATCATTCAATATTGAGGACAATTTCCTTTTTTTAGATAATTTTTGAGTTCTTAAGTTGATTGAAGAATACATAGTAAAAGCTTATTTTAATGATACTAGTCTATGAATAAATGAAGAAACAATGATTCTTAAGTTTAAGCACTTAATGTTTACTCCCAAGATTCCAGCAATAAAATGAAAATAAGAGGGCTCACATATGACCTTAGAATAGGAGTTCAAAACTGAATGCAATACCAACTAGTATTTGATTTTCCCATGGGTAAGTTCTCTATCACTTATAAGTCTTTCAGAACTTATAAAAGTTAATAGAAACTTGGTTCAGTATTCAAAAACTTGTTTTCTTTCTTTTTCTTTTTTCTTTTTTTTTTTGTTGCAAGACAAAGAAAAATAAGACAATAAATGAAATGCAGTCATTGGCTATGAAGAAGAAAATAAAATTAGGGCTAGATTCAAAAATATCTTTCATCAATGCAAAACTAAATAGAATATCTAGAGCAAAATCTTTCTCTTTGCTATTGGTATGATTTAAAGAAAATCTTCTAGCACAAGTTGCAGGAAGTTGAACAAAGTGATGCTGTGAAATACAGAATTGAGTAATTGACCTGTTTAAACAACATATTGGACCAGATAAGATCTTTGGTTAAAAGCAGAAGAATTGATTTTGTTGCATGCCAGTGTCCATCAAGAAACAAATAGAGCAAGTAATTTATTGAACTAAAACTGGAAATTCTTTTACACATGATAGAGTTTCTAGGCTTGCTACATTTAGATTACAACTTGCTTCATTCTGTGTAACAGTCATTACAGCAATTCCAACTAGAGAAAAATATCAGAAAATTTCCTTAAATGATTAATTAGATGATAAACAATTTATTTAGTATTTTGTTAGAACAAGTTAACCATATAAAAATTATTATTCGGAAAAATACATTCATGGCATTTTTTTTTTATTTATTTAAATTTAATGACAGTGAAAAGCTAAAGATGTAAAAAAAACACATATATAATAAAAAATAATTAATATATAAGTGCCAAAAATCCTATTTAAACACCATAACAGTTCTTCAATTTTCAGTTTTCAACTCATGCTAGGATTAAAGATACATAAAATGGGAAAAAATCTGTATTAAATGCAAACAAATTAATTCTAATGGACTAGATAAAAAGGCAAATGACTAAAGAATTCCAATAAAAAATATAAAATAACTAAAAGTAATCTTTGGTAAGAGATGTTTGAATAATTACTTATCAGCAAGATTTAAATATTAGTCTATCAACTAAAATACATCAGTATCATAACAACTAAAATCTGAATCAATAAATCTTTAAGACTTAAAGTTAATTCATGTTTTTCTTTTATTTAGCAGATAATATATATTGCTAATGGCTGGCTTTTCTTCTAGTTTATACCTTATGATTTAAAGCTAAGTACAATAAAAACAAAATGTTTTTTTTTCAAGTAGTCTTTCCAATTTTAGTTGTTTAATTTAGAAAATTGTCAAAACTTACAAAAGAAAAAAAAAACTTTGCCAATGAAACTAATTGGATAGGTTAGTCTCCTCTATAATAAACTGCTGGAAATTAAAGAAAATTGCAAAGCTCTTTTAAAATACAATATTGGCTAAAAGACCTTTTCTTAAATGAATTGCACTAAAGCTATAATTTATTGACTGACTCAAGTGCTCTTCATAGAAGTCTCCAAACAAGATTCTTTTATTCTAACTAGAAAGTAATTGATGATTTAACGAGCTCTAGTTTCTTTATTGAATAGCATATCAAGCTTTGCCTACAATGTAACAAAAAATTAACCATGAAAACATAGTAGTTAAGCCTTCAAATTTAGAATAGAACTAATAAAGTTACAAATTATATGCACTATTTAATCAATAGCTGGAGGGTATGTGGGGATTGATACCTTTCCCAAGGATATTAGTCCAAATGTAGATGTAAACGGAATGACTGGGATTTGAACTGACATATTACAATTCCAAAGTTCAACTGCCTATCCACCGCCCCAAGTGGACCCCCTTCAATTTCTTAGACTTGAAGATTAATTGAATTTCATATTTCTATAAAAATCCATTTTTCAAAAATAAAAAATCAGATTTTCTGATAAAGCATTATTTGTTTATGAACTTTTGAGTGAAATACATTATCATTTGAAAATTAAAGTAATATTTCTTGAAATTTACTCATAAGCTAATAAAGAAGTGGGGTGGATAAGGAAAATTTTAGGCAGAGGACTTTTCATAATCATTTGTAATTAAGCATTCAAATAAAAAAAAATTAATATAATCTGATTAAACATTCAAATTACACAGGATCAAGTATGCATAATCTTTGTTGCTTGAACTTAATCATAAAAGTGACTCATGGGGGGGCGGATGAGAAATTCATAAATTTTCCTAATTAAATATAGTAATTGAGATTTTATACATCTTTTTATTTGCATTTGATATTGGCTCATCTTTAAGCAATGTAAAACAGCAACAGCATTCTCACTCAATAACATGTATTATGATAAAGATCATAGTATATAAAAATAGCAGAGTTAGGAAGAAAGAATTGGACTATAAGTTCTTCCATGAGAGAATATTTTAAGCTACAAATTTATTTATATATTATATTTACTTGGTGAGCACCAACCCAAGTTTGGCACAAGGCCATTTATACGTGCTCTTACCCGGGCTTTTTACATTTGGTGTTACCCTTCAACTAGGTGAGCTGCTCTTCCGAGTTAACGAGCCCAATCTGCCCGAGGCAGCTAAAGTGAAAGTAATGGTTTTTGACTTGGATTTGAACTCGTGTAATACGATTCCAGAACCCGAGCTTTTACCAATGCTCCACCGTTGCTGCCCAAATTTATTTATATATAATATTTAGAATTTTACTAAAAGCCTAATTTTTATGCCTGTAAAGAAATTTTCTCTCAAAAGTAAAATTATGGTTCTTCTAATGATTTTTTCACTTAACTAGATCTTTCCCAAGAATTCAACACAATTAAAATCTACATGTGTTTAAAAATATTTTCTTTATCAAGCGTTGAATTTCTACCAGAAATACTGATCAAATGTGAGGATAGACAAACTTAGATTCTATATTCATAAGCAGCAAAAGAGAATCCACTAGAAGTATATGTGATTATATGTGAAGGCATATTTAAATATCGGAAAAAATAAATAGGTTAAGTGAATTTACAAATAGTAATCAGAGTGAAGCTTGGATGAAATTTAAAAAAAAAATCAAATAGACACACCTACTCCCATAAAGTAGATTGGTAAAAGTATATGCAAAAATTAGGCAAATGTAAATCCTTATAGCAGCATACTAATGACAGAAGATATGATTTTTAATGGATGGGGAAAGCATTAGGAATCAAGTAGATAATTCTTTTGCAACAATCATAATACTTTTCATTCTTGACCTACACTCTGCTATTATATTTACTTGGTGGGCACCAACCCAAGTTTGGCACAAGGCCATTTTTACGTGCTCTTACCCAGGCTTTTTACATTCGGTGTTACCCT
>JAUZSX010325011.1:0-11412 GCA_034780655.1 Idiosepius hallami | reverse complement strand
ATATAGTAAGATATAAAGGAAAGACAAAGAAATGAGTAAAAGGAAGCTGATACCGTCACTCTCTTTTCTTTTCCTCATTAGAAAACATAATGAATTTTGTGCCGAGGCAAGCGCTATTGTATCAGGATATTTTAGATCAATTCATGTATACAATATTTCAGGTGTTTGGTAACATCTATAGATGAGAATAATAATAACTTTGGAACGAATAGAACACGTTCATCAGGCTTGCTTTGAACTGACAATCATATTGATAATCGATAGCAGATGATCTCTAATCAGCTGATTAGACGAAGCAGTAGGCCTGGCACCCAGAAAAGTCAAATGAATATCAATCGGGCTATGATATGCCGTAAAATTAAACTAAAGCAAAGGTAGGTCTCTTTAGCCTAGTTGTTAAATTATTTTTGGTCTATTGGGATCTTTTTCCTTCTTCTTTCTCCGCCCCACTCTGATAATATGTGTATGATCACATGATGAAATTCACTTTTATTTATAGAAAGAAGAAAGAGGTTTGCAACCAATCAGAAAGCATAACCGATGTGTGGTTGTGTATAAAAACACCAAACTTGATTGACTCCATCTTTCCACAGTGATTTTACAAAGGACAAGACACGTAACCATTTCTGGATCTTGTTGACTACAATCGAATATTCTGGCTTTCTGAATATAATTACTCTCAGGACTTTTTTTACATTGGATTTACTTATTTGCTCTGCTTTCCATCGGATTCTGACTGGATTTTAATTGCCCTTTTTAACAAAAATGGCGAGCAATATTACAACAGGCAGTCGGACTTCAAAATCGTAATAGACGAGTTCAAAGCTTATTTTCTTTTAAAATTTAAGTTTCATTGTTTAAACATATAAAATGTTAAATAATTAAACTCACCCCATTTTAAAATATGGGAAATAAACTTCGTGTTTCTGTCAAAACCACGAAACAATCTTAAAAAGTTGTGAAAGAAATACCAGACTCGAGTTTTTCCATTGAGTTTTTGATGAGAATAAATGAAATCTTTTTAAACAAGTGTATTTTTATATTTACAATAAAAATTTAAAATAGTCTAAAATAAGTGTTTTTATTTGATGTTATTAAATAACCCTTTAAACCCTAAAGATCTGATATATCGGCCCTGGTGATTTAAGGCAAAAGAAGACACATTAACACCAATATTTCGGCCTCATTCTTTGGGCCCTGACTTAACAAAATTAACAGCTAGTCACCCAGAGAAATTCTATTAAAGGGCCATACTAGGGTGAAAATTTCGGTTGGTCTATTTTTGCCTTAGATTTCTTAGGCCGATATATCGGCACATTAAGGTCGAAAGGATTAAATGCTGTTTTGTTTTTTTTTCAAAAAAATTATTGCACTGGGTTTCCTCTTGCCATGGAATGTTGAAAAAGCTTGAAAAACACTTGCCTATAAAATAGAAATGAAGTTTAAATCAAAATCTTCTAAAATTGGTGTCAAAATAAAAAAGGGATTTTTTTTTCAGGGAATTTCCAGGCTTTTTTTCTTTAAATAAAAGAAGATGAAATTGTTTTTTTAAATCAAATAAAACAAAATTGATTTTCGTTTCTTTTTTTTTTTTTTTTTTTTGTTTCTTCATTTTTTTTTTACAGGAAGTTGGGTTTCAAAAAAATACTGGAAATTTAAAACTAAACTTTTGTTTGCATTCTTTTTTATTTTTTTATAAAAAAAAAACAAAAAAAAAGAATTTTTGTTGTTTTTGTGGAATATTTAATATTTGAGGAAATTCTGAACAAAAAATTACAATATGCAAGCTCCCATGGGGCCCAAGGCTTTACAAATTGTAATGCAAAAAATTACCCAAAAAATTGATTGTTAAGCTTAATTAAAAAATCATTATGATACTTGAAATATACATCCATCAATCCATCTCTCTTTCTTCCTATCTCTTTTATATATAAATATATATATATATATATATATATATATATATATAAATACCCCTCTCTCTCTCTCTCTCTCTCTCTCTTTCTATCTGGGAGGTCTATTTGGCCTAGTGGGTAGATAGTCGGACTTTGGAATTGTAGTACATAAGTTCGAATCCCAGACATTCCATTTGGGTTCAGAATTGGACTAATACCCTTTGGAAAGGTATAAATCCCTTCATTCCTTCCAGGTATGGGTTAAATAGCAAACATTGTGTTATTGAAAAAAAAAACTACGTGTGTATAATGATGATTGTTCTCGGCATTAAATGACCTAAAAAGGGTGATATGCTGTAAAACACAAACAAACTTACTGTCTATCTTTTTTTCTCTCTGTCTCTCTCCCTTGCAACTTTATCAATTGTAAGAATAAATATTTATCTATATAACTATATCATCTTTGTCTTCAAATCTTTTTTCAAAAAGCTGAGAAGGTGGAGCTTTGGTAAAAGCTTGGACTTTGGAATTGTAGTATACGAGTTCAAATCCCAATCAAAACCATTACATTCACCTTTAGCTGCCTAGGGCAGATGGTGCTCGTTCATTCGGGAGAGCAAGTCATCTAGGTGAAGGGCAACACTGAATACAAAATGCCAAGGTATATAGAGCTCATAAAAATGGCCTTGTGCCTAACATAGGTTGGTGCTCGACTAAGAAAATATCTCTTCTTTCAAAAATTTATATTTCTTAACTTACAAAAAGAAACATCTTTCAGTTTCTCCTGATTTTTTTTCTTACACACACAAACATTAGCCTTCCTCATCCAGCTACAATTAATCCTGTCTTTTTGACTTTTTTATGCCATGTTCATCATCGCCCCTGTAGATCAGCTGCTGGTCTTCAAAGTCACTAAAGAAATCACAGGGGGAAGTATGATGCAGGAGATGAGCTTTGAGGCGGCAATCATCTGTCAAGATGCAGCTATGATCATGTATACTTGTTAAATTATTTTTAGCCTATTGGGAACTTTTTCCTTCTTCTTCCACCCCCTTAATATGTGTATGATCACATGATGAAACTCACTATATATTTAGAGGAAGAAGGACAAGGTTTGCACCAATCAGAAAGCTTAACCGATTGAATCCTTCTTTCCAATGTGATTTTACAAAGGACAAGACACGTAACCATTTCTGGATCTTGTTGACTACAATTGAATATTCTGGCATTCTGGATATAATTACTTTAAAGACTTTTTCACATTGGATTTACTTATTTGCTCTGCGTTCCTTCGGATTCTGACTGGATTTAACTTGCCCTTTCTTAACAAAAAATGGCAAGTAATACTACAACATTCTCAGTGTTTAAAAACTCCTTTTTATGTCATTTTAATGTTCAGAACAATTAGATTTGTTTTATCAACATTATTTTATACACACTTTAAGACCGTCTTTAAAAATCATAATGGATGTTAACTCTATTTTTTTATAAAGCAAGGTCTCTTTGGTAGAAACTAAAATGTTTGTTTTTTTTATTTGTGTTTAACGGCATATCAACCTTTGCAGGTCATTTTAATGCCGAGAAAAATTTAATTTTAATTTGAATTGATAAACATTATTTTATTTATGCACACATAGTTTTTTTGAATAGCACAAGTTGCACTATTTAATCCTCAAATGAAGGAAAGATGGGGTCTCATACCTTTCCCAAGGGTATTATCGACATGTCAACGTAGACGGAACAACTTGGATTCAAACCCGCGTAGTACCATTATGAAGTCCGATTGTCTATTTACTGTACCACGTCGACCGCCTATAAACAATAATAATAATAATAATCGGGGATTGGCGAAATCTAGATCCTGCTGATTTCGGATGTGAGAGCTGGAGATAGTGAGGTGAAAGCTCATGGAAAAGTGATACCATACAGTCTTTTGGCTTGGATGGAGCAGATTCTTTTGGAGAATCACGAGGAGAATTGTTGTCACTCTGAATCCAGTTAAAAATCATCGGTCACGAACAGCATGCAAATGCTGCGTCTGGCCGCTGTGGGAACTTAATAATAATAATAATAATAATAATAATAATAATAATAATAATAACCGAAGCAGTAGCATTTGACCTTTTATCACACCTCAATTAGATTTTTTCGCCTTTAAGATCTTGCTGTCCATAGTTAAATTCTTGAATGCATAATAAAAACTCATTCATCTAGGATGTCTCTAAAAACATGTATACACACTGACATTGCTTATACAGTCGGTGTTTATAGAAAACCATTTCATTTTTCAAAATCTTATAGAATCCAAAGAATTATTTTTATTGTTAAGTCAATGTATTCTTTATAAATGGCATACGTTTTGGTGTAGTAATTATTGAAAATGTTAAGCAATGCAAACATCACGAAACAGTTTGTTTGTTATTTGCATGCATTAATGTTCTGTAACTGCCCTTGTTATGGGCTTCATAGCATGAACTTAATCTTTTAAGTTTTCGCATAAAAAACAAGTTCACTTGAAACGTATCTCAGATACGAATAATAGTGTTATACGTAGGTGGATCTGTTCTAAACTCATTCCTAAACATTACCTAGTAATTCAGATATATTTTTACAAATCAAGAAATATTTTTTGATATAATCTAATTCTACGTGCCAAAATTAATTCCAATGGATTGAATTTGGCAATGAAAATGAAATAAATGATATCATTTAATTTCATTTCCGTTTATGATTCACTATCTTGAAAATTATTTCATAAGTTTTGATATTATATTTTATCCGAAAAATTAATGATTTATTTTATTTGTAAAATAATCACGTATTAAAGCTGGCAAGTTATTTGAAATCCATTTGAGACAAACAAGCATTAGTTTTAAAAGAGATAAATAAACATTAACCCGTTAGACCCTAAAGGGACGAAAAGCCCTAAAGCCCTGGAAACCTAAGCCGAAAAAACACACACCTATATCTCGGCCTTAACATGGTCCTCTAATAGAACAGCTCTGATTGACTTGTTGGTAATTTTGTTAGGGTCAGGGTCCAAAAGGTTAAATCATCGGTAATAGTTCTCTAGGCTACAGCAAAAATGTAATAAAATAAGTCTACACAATGTACAAATAGATCTATCCAAACAAAATAAATAACAGACAATGACATTATAAATGAGTTTAAAGAGTTCAAATATGAGTAACAGAGTTGTTACAGGACAGCTACCCTTGGCTTAGACTATATTAAGAGAGATAGAAAAAAACCCGAAATATTTTATTTTAGAGGGTACATATTGATATTCGTATGGACAGCGACGGTGGGGCATTGGTAAAAAGCTTGGGCTATAAAATCGTATTACGCGAGTTCAAATCCTGGTGAAAACCATTACATTCATGTTTAGCTGGATCGGGCAGATGGGGCTCGTAAACCCGAGAGAGTCGCTCATCTAGGTGAAGGGTAACACTGAATGCAAAAAGCCTGAATTGGAGCACGTAAAATGGCCTTGTGCCAAACTTGGGTTAGTGCTCACCAAGTAAATATGATATTGATATTCGCATGGTTAAACACGTTTTCGTTTAATTCTTAGTATAAACGAAGTCTAACAACGTGTAGGTACTGATACCTGTTCGAAATATTTCCCAATTTCAATATTATTAATTGGAATTGCAAATTTTAATAAATTTCGTTTACTCCTTTGACCTAGCAAGGTTACCATCTAGTCACTCAGAGACGTTCTATAAGAGGACTATTTTTGGATCAAAATATCGGTGTGTCTTCTTCTGTCTCATGTCACCAGGGTCGATATATTTGGTTTAGAGGATTATAAAATGTAGCAGCCTCGTCGAAAATGGTGATCAGTTTTTGTCATTTTTGCCATATTTAAAATTTTCTGAGTTGCACGGGCAACGCCAGGCTATACTGTTAGTATAACAAAAGATATGAGAACAAAAGTCCGACTAATTCAAATAAGGACATTCTTAAAATATTTGCAAAACATTTATTTCTAATTTTCAATCTTTTCATACAGTAAATCAGTAACTTCATTTTATCCTTTAGCAGCTTGGATACCTTGCGTTGCCTGGGTGCTTTTTTTTTTTTTTTTGCCAAGCTCAAATGACACGTATTATCCTCTGTTCCATTTACGTCAACAGACCAATAGCGTTATAAATAGATAAATTCGTGGTAAACAAGCAATATTTTTTCAAAAGTTGCCTCCGCACATAAAAGCAAAACAGTACGTAAACAGAATCTATAACTGTTAATGGTACTCTTGTTAACATTTTTATCGAATTTTCACAAGTAGAACTAATAAGGACTATAAAGACGTTTTGAAAAAAATATGACGCCCACCTTCTTTGATAAGTTTGTTACACCAGAAAAAATAAATCATGAAAATCAGCTGTAAAGTATGAGACACAAAGAACGCGGGTGATAGCTCCTCCTGAGACATACACCCACAACCATACACACCTACGCAAAAACATACACGC
Source organism: Idiosepius hallami (assembly GCA_034780655.1). NCBI lineage: Eukaryota > Metazoa > Mollusca > Cephalopoda > Idiosepiidae > Idiosepius > Idiosepius hallami. The sequence goes on along the minus strand of JAUZSX010325011.1, from coordinate 5,039 downwards.
CTATACACAAATACGAACACATAACGTTTGTACATCTATTTGAGTGTTGCCCTCAACCTCATGTTTGTGATTAAAACTACGTTTTGACCGATAAGGTCTTCGTCCTTCTTCAAGTTATCGAATTCTGGAACATTTTCGTCGTAATCGGGTGCCTTTACATAATTTTAAACTTAACCCTTTATTCAACCAACGTAGGTAACCTGCTCTCATTTTGTTAACCATTAACAGATAGCGATAATTATTATACCCCCCCGAACCTGTGACTTAACGGATAAAAGTGTTGGGTTCGTGCAGTTCTAAGGTAATTTGAAGGCAGTAATTACTAAGATTTCAAGGCTTAACACCCCTACACAGTCATGGTTAATAGAATGTAATTAGCTTCCTGTCTGTAGTTTGAATAAAAGGTTAAGTTTAAAATTATGTAAAAACTTCAGGTTATGACATGAAAGTTCCTAAGTTCAATCACCTGAAGAAGGCTAATGGATTCATTTAATGAATAGTTGTAAAAGCAGTCCGGTGCTTGCCACTTAGCGGCCCCGTCACAGAATAGGCCTTGCGGCCCCTTTACCCTAAAAAGGCAAGTTGCCCCCTCTCAACATACTGGAGCCTTCGACTATATATACCATATTTACTTGGTCGAGCACCAAACAAACTTTGGTACAAGGTCATTATTACGTGCTCTATATACCTGGGATTTTTTAATTGTGTTACCCTTCACCTAGATGAGTTACTTCCGAGTTAATGAGCCCCATCTGTCTGAGGCAGCTAAAGTGAATGTAATAGTTTTGACAGCGATTTGAACTCACGTAATTCGATTCCAGAGACCGAGCTTTAACCAATGCTCCACCGTCGCTGCCCACCTTCGACTATATATACATACATGTACAAATATGTGATAGAAAATTATTCGAAAAAACAAGAAACAAAATGTACACTAGTACCAACGCGTTTCGGATGTTTTCCTTCTTCAGGGCACATTTATTGATGTTATTATTGTTATTCTTACCCTGTCCATCAGTTCTTGTTAGGGACAGGGTATCCTCGATGTTGTAACAACAATTAAGTTATTTCTTTAAAAAAAAAAAATTTCAAAGACATAAAATTTTGACTTGAGAAAATTGTCACGTTATGAAGTCATCATCTTACATCCGTTTATTAAAACGCAATTTTATGTCTTTGAAATTTTCTTTTTTTAATAACTTATTTGTTTTTACAACATCAAGGATACATTGTCCCTAACAAGACCTGATGGACAGGGTAAGAATAACAATATTAATATCAATAAATGTGTCCTGAAGAAGGAAAAACATCCGAAACGCGTTGGCATTAATGTACATTCTTGTTTTTTTGTTTTTTCTAATAATTTTCTATTATTGTAGGAATTTCCTTTCCTATTTTTTCTATCATATTCAAATATATATATCAAGAGAGATAGGCGAAAAAGAAAGATAAATTGATAGATATATTTTAAGTTTGATAATGATTTTATAATTAATCCTAACAATTATTTTGTTAATTTTTTTGCATTACAATCTGTGAAGCCAAGGAACCTTGTAGCCCCTAGGGAGCTTAAACCTCCTGCAGTTGCAGGGTCTGCAGGGGCACTAAGCACGACCCTGTGTAAAAGTAATAATAAGAAGAATGAAGACAACAGTCCAAATCAGATAAACAAATAATGAAGCATCATCCCAAGAATTTATTTTAAAAAAAAGACATTATAATCAACTTTTGTGGTATTTCAAATAAAAACTGATTCTTTTTTCTAATTACAACTTATCAAGATATTAAGAACTCAATTTAATTGGAGTATCTAATTTAAATGAAAAAAAAAATAAAGCTCTTTGTTTTGCCGATTTGTTTAAATATTATATTTACTTAGTAGAGCACCTAACCAAGTTTGGCACAAGGCCATTTTTACGTGCTCTAAATACCTGGGCTTTTTTAATTCAGTATCACCCTTCATCTAGATGAGTTGCTCTCTCGAGTTAACCAGCCCCATCTGCCGGATGCAGCTAAAGTGAATGCAAATGGTTTTGACTGGAATTTGAACTCGCATAACACGATTTCAGAACCCGAGCTTTTTACCAATGCACCACCATCGCTGCCCAATTTGCTTAAATATATACTACAAAAATGTTCAAATTTCAACTCAGTTGAGTGGATTCATTATTATATATTGTACTTCAATATCAAGAACTTAGCACAGAGTACCATTAGGACCGATATAAATTCTTACTCAAATATTCTATTTTTGATTTCCAACAAGACATAACGTTATAACGTCTCTACCACTAGTTATTCTCAAACATTAGATCCTTTTCAGCTACGAATATCTTAAGGCCATACATTATGAGTTTAGCAAGATTTCTCTAACGCAAGCTCAGTCTGATAACTAAAGGCAAGCACTTATAATATCTGTCTAATAATGAAATCATTACAACATAAGATACTATGATGTTTCCTAGTTCATAAATATACAGGTTAGGTCAAACATCGGTGTACAGTTATGAAAACCAAAAAAAAAAACCTAAGTAGATTTTTTTTTCTGAATTTCAAGAATGATAAAATAATTTCAGACAGAAACTGTTTAATCTCAGCTCAAAAAATCCTCCGTTAACATAGCAACATTCTTTACAACCATTAAAACAAAACACATTTATAAAGCATATAGAAAATATTAAATAACTGTATACCTACTTTTGGCCCACCCTGCATAACATTCTTTTTAGTATGTCTTATTTTTTATGAAAATGATATCAACTATTTGAAATCTACGACTTTTATTGCTATCAAATAGATAAAATATGTAAAGGCATATTAAATAAGACTTAAAAGCCATTTTTGTAGTTGACTTAATTTTACTAGACTATGTTAATTTTGATTAGTTTTAGATGAATATGAATTCCTGGAGTTCTATGTCGTCTGGGGTTTCTTTTAAAAAGTTTCGATTTTCATTTTTAAATCCAGGCTGATTTTGAGGCTAAAGTTGTTAATGTTAAGCCTTACTTAAGGAGAGTGATTTTGTGGTCTGCAAGTTTAATTGATTAATGCTGTTCTTACTTTTATCTACGTATACCAAGGATTAGGAGTGGGTTTAAGTCCTTTTGATGAAGTAGATTAATCGAGACTTGTGTCAAAATTACCGTTTGATCCATCCATCAGCTCTAGTTTTAAAAAACGACATTTTACAAGTTTTATTCATTTAAATGTCAGCCTTACTTAAGATTTTTTTATCCTACATTTTCCTTAAATTATTAAAAAAGAAATAGTAATTTTTTAAAAAATCAAATCAAAGGATAACACAAGAGATACTTTTTATGGTCTACTTCTGTGAATGACGTCATCAAACCTACAACAATTGTGTGTTTTCTCGATAAAATTTTAAAAACCCATAATATGTTTGTAAAAGTGTTTTTTTACTTTCCAAAAAACATTCATTTTTTTCATGAATAATTCTGACCATCTTTTTGATATGTTTATTCAAAATTAAAATAGTCGGAACTATTAAGTATTCAAAATTGTCACTTTTTAAGTCAATTATGGATTGAAAAGAAAAAGAAAGAATAGTCTGACATTTGAATTCAATATGAAACTGTTTCGCTTGCACTTACAGGAAAACTTTTTTTTCAATATACCCTAATTGATATTTTAAAAATTATCTATATATAATTGGATAATAGTTCGAAAAATTAAAATTCAATTTGTAGATCGCTAAAAGCAGGATTGATGAGGTACGTACGTTATGTAAGTATAAAAATGATTAACTTGCTCCGATAACAGATTACCCAACCATTAAAATTGAAAGTTGTTTTGACCTCACTATCACGGGGCCTCAGACACGCGACAAAAGACCCACTCCTCTCTCTTTAAATTGAGAGGGATATATCTACCTGGTCGAGCACCAACTGAAGTTGAGCACAGGTTCAGTTTTAAGTGTTCCAAATATACCTGGGCTCTTGTAATCAGTGCCACCCTTTACCTATTTGCTAGTTACTCTCCCGAGTCAACGACCTTATATACCCTAGATAGAATGTAATGGTTTTGATTGGGATTTAAACTGGTGTAATAAGATTCCAGAGTCCAAGCTTTTACCACTGCTCCGCACTCGCTATCCCCCTTTAAAAATAGAGGGGTGTTTAATGGAGTACCGACCATCTATCTAAGAGGAAAATAATGGATCTGCAAATTTCAAAACTAACCAAAACATGAGAGGGGAAAGTTAATAGTATCGACAAACATACAAAAATACTATACTATCATTATTAATGGAATTATATATATATGAACCCTATTAATTACAATTCGAAATTAACATCAATAAATAATTCGAATATTTCTATTTAATTCTTCCAGAAATCATTAGTACAACTCATCCTAGTTCGAACTCACAACCTTCATGATCAGAGACTTACGTCTTAGACCACTCGGCTATTATGACAATTCTTATATATTTATTATATTAATCTTAATATCATAAATAATTATTAATATCATAATATTAATTTATAGTCTCTGATATTAATTTCTTATTGTAATTAATACGGTACATTTAGAAATACAAAATTATGTATAAAGCCTATTAAAAGGATATGAATCGTAAAATTTTTTAGAAAAATCATAAGCAATAGCACAGATTTTGACAATATAGTAATAAAACAACTAATAGAAATAAATTCAACGAAAGGAGAGAAATAGGATGAATAATTTCACCCGACAAAAATAATCTATTTAAGAGAATGAGTACAGCATCTCTGTCATGGATTTGGTTGGGATAATTTAATAGGATATTATATTTACTTGGTGAGCACCAATTCAAGTTTGGCACAAGGCCATTTTTACGTGCTCTTACCCGGGCTTTTTACATTCAGTGTTACCCTTAACATTTATGAGCTGCTCTCCCGAGTTAACGAGCCCCATCTACCCTAGGCAGCTAAAGTGAATTTAATGGTTTTGACTGGAATTTGAAATCGCGTAATACGATTTCAGAGCCCGAGCTTTTACCAATGCTTCACCGTCGCTGCCCGATATATATATATATA
>JAUZSX010325000.1:255-10255 GCA_034780655.1 Idiosepius hallami | reverse complement strand
TTAGTCATGTCCACTATTGATTGAAGCCACTTTCATTGACTGACAGTGACTAACATCAACCCTTTCTCAGGTAGGAGACCGAAACAAATGGCGGAACCCGGCATTCAAATGCACTATGCACTTTGAGGAGAGAAGAATGGGAAATCTCTTCATGGTATTTTCTTGGCACATTTTCAGTTTATACGAGCGCAGTGTCTATTTTGATAAGTGATATGTCATTTTTTTAAAAAAAATATTGTATTGATTTTAGAGTTTTTTTTTTTTTTAAGTATTAGCTTCATTCCGTCTAAAATTTGTATTTAGACTCGGAGTGAATTTAAACTTATATTGATATTTGATGGTTTTATGTTGTATTGTTTGTCTAGTAGCCATTTTTTTTATCTTAGGGGTACACTTTAAATTATTGCAGAACTATTTTATTTTCATATAAGAATTTTATGAATAAACTATTTTCCCATCGGCAATTTTCACCACCTAGATAAAGTATACTCAGGGTGTCTATGCTTTTCTAATATAATTTTAATCATAAATACAAATACTACCACACACACAGACACACACACACACACACACACACATACACACATACACACACAAACATATATATATATATATTTGTGTGTGTGTGTCTATGTCTGTGTGTCTGTGTTTGCGCGCAGGCGGGCCAGAATGATAATAGTATTATTATTCTAAAATTTTATATTTGAAAATTTCAAATCAAATTCTTCTGAATAAATTTAATAAAGAGGAAGAACACACTATCTTATCTTTGATAGAATTCGTCTATAGAAAATACCCTCACCAAAAATCAAACCGTCATAATTACGCTCCGTAGACGAGATAATGGAATCTATATTCCGACAATATTATAAATGAATAAACCGTATTTATTTCTAAATAAAGACTATAAATAATTTGGAAATTTGTTGGCACTTTTAACAAGTTTGAAACGCTCTGAATTATGTCTATTACTCAATGATTTTAAGACTTCATCTAATTATTACTATATTATTATTGGTTAAAAATAGTTTCCTAACAAACTATTAACCCTTTAAACCCTAAAGAACCAATATATCGGCCCTGGTGACTTAAGCCAAAAGAAGACACACACATAACGATAATTCAACTTCCATCTTTGAACCCTGACTTAGTAATATTACCAAGTAATCACTCAGGGCCCTTCTATTAAAAAAAACATATTAGGGTCGAAATGTCAGTGTGTGTATTTTTGCCTTTTGTTTCTATGGCCGATATATCGGCCTCTTAAGATCGAAAGGGTTAAGAGTACAAAATATTTGATTCTAATCTTTACATGCTTTTGCAATAAAAAAAAACACTGAAAAATAAAAGAAATAAATGATTTGATTTGATTGATTTGTTAAACGGCATATCAACCATTAGAGGTTATTTAATGCCGGATTCTGTTTAGGCACTGGGAATGCGTTTGGTCCTAGATAAACATTGGTCAATGATGAAGGTAATAGGAGCCTCTATGTGGTGGGAAAGTTTAAATTTTGTTATATAGTCTTATTTCTTTCAAAAATTGTAATATTTTGAGAGACGGTATTGTTGAATAAGTCTTTTAGATCTTTAGATTGGTAGTATTTTGATCGAATTGAATTTGTTTTTATGGGAGAAAAAGTTTAAATTTTGTTATATAGTCTTATTTCTTTCAAAAATTGTAAAAATAAATGAGTGCAATGTCTTTTTTGTGCTTTGTATTGTAAATAAAAGAAGATTTTAATGCAACGCGATCGTAAGAATTATTTAATTGAATATTTTGTAATTTATTTATAAGAATCTAAATTCATTTACTATTACAAATGTGGTTGAAATCTCAAGCAATGTTTAAATGACTATCAATAGGGTTTCTTTGTCGTGTTATTGTTATAAAATAATCTCTACAGTTTTCGTATATTATTTGACGAGAAAATCAATCTTCAAAAGCTAAACTAATCGATAGATCACAATATAAGAAAATATAAGCCTTACATAACAAGAAATTACACTCATTGCCTTAGGAGTGAACTCTGCTTCTTCCTATAATTGTAAAGCTTGAAGATAACGACTGTCAGCTGATTCCATTTGTAAGATATTATATTAACGACAAGGAAGATATTTACCTTAAGGCGGTTGTCAGAACTAGACGATTCAACCAGAAATAAGAAAAATATTATATCAGCTTTCACAAATGGTAATAGGATTGTCAAGTAGCTCCTTCAACAAACTGACATGTCACGACTAACTTTTATTGGAGTTAAATTAGTAGAAATTCAAAACATGAGCCTTATAAAATATCAGTTTGTTGTTACGATTTATTTAATGAGATATCTCGCGAGCGAAAATATGTTTAATATAGCTAGGACAATTGGGAACTTTTCTTTTCGAGAGCTCGAATCTTCTCCGAACCGGGCCGGGGTGTATAATGAATGATAAGTAGCCTGCAAGTGATTATGCTTTTGGGTTCTTACAGGTTTTCTTCATAACAAGGACCACTTCTTGCGTTCGGGGGCGTCTTCATTCTTCTTCGAGCTGGGAGACCCTCGCCCACCCCGAATGGGTCTCCTTACCTTGCTGTGTCTATTATACACTCGGTTCCTGTTCCTCTGGCTAAATCAGTCAGTTCACCGTCGTTTTCCTCTGTAGTCTTCTTCTGTCTGTCTCTTCTCCATTGTTGGACGCTGAAATATCAACTCATAGAAAAGAGACAGAGACCGGTGTCGTTTGGATGATGATCATTTTATTTGCTTAAGCAAAACCCACAGAGTGACCCGATTGTCTATGTGGCCTTTTCTATTTATACTCGGGGTGACGTCACGACATCTCACCCCACACGTGACTCACCCGAGCAGACACGAAAGCCAATGAAAGGGACAATTACCCATCCACTTTTCCCCCCATAATATTGCATATGTCTTACGCATTAGAATTTCCTTAATTCTGTGTTATTAGTTGACATAAGGACAGCTTTTGTGGAAAATATGTTTATAGCTTTGTTTTAAGGGTTGATTGGAATGCTAGGATCAAGTCCTTTGGATACAATCATTCGCGTCATATCACCAAAGTGAAGCGGTCAATACTTACGTAGGTGACTATTTAAGAATACCAAGTACACTCACTGTGCGGGAAATGCCGGGGTTAATATAAGGGGGTGCGGTTAAATTACTGGGTAGACTCACCCTTAATATTTGGCTTGACAGGCATCTATACATGTGGCTGGGGGTAGCTTGTGAAACTAAAATTTCCATTCTAAAGTAGAGAAAAACAGTCAGAAAAATAAATGACCAAATTATCAAGGAATGCAAAAAGCTTGTAAAATTTGGCCTTGTGTCCAACTCGATTTGCTTCTCGACCAAATATATATTATATATTTTGATTCAATTCATTCATCGAATACTTCTTTCAGTTTATTCATTTTCTCCATTTATTGATTCAATAGTAATTTTACTTAAAAAAAACTATATGTGTAGGAAATAATGGGTGCATAAAATAATCTGTAATAATTTTCGAGGCATTAAAATGACCTAAAATACTGATATGCCGTTGTACACAAAACAAACAAATAAAAAAATTTAAATAAATTAATCCATAGATGAAGAGAAGATGGGGACTCATGTACTACGATCCGAATTCCGATTGTCTATACATTGGGACACGTCGAATGCACCACCAAATACCTTGTTATTGTCCGTGAAATAACCATTGTTCTAAGTAAGTGGTAGAGATAGATAAATGATAATGAATAAATGTCTATAGAAAATGTATTTTGGTCTACTAACATTGGATTAGAAGAGTTTTAAGGCGCCAGAAAATGTTTTTCTTCGTTTTGTGACTAAGTTTTTGGCTCAAGAGAGGGGGGGAAGGGAGGATGCAAAATCAGAGATTGTTAAATCAAAAGGGCAAAATGTGATCCCACCTGTCATTTGTAACATCGCTTCAATAGATATCAGTAAATATATGAATAGATATTGATCCATTTTTTTTTTGAGTGGGGTACTATTTCTAGTAACTTTCTAGTAACCATTTACAATGTATCAAATAGTCATAAACTTCATATGAAATATTATCATGAATGTAATTTGTAATTTGCTTAAAATATCGTGTAATGGATACCAATAAATTGAAAATTAAAAAGGCGCCAAAGATATCTAAGTAGGATTTTTTTTTAATAAAAGGTAGAATAATGGTTTTATTTGTTTGTGATTTAAGGCAGGGGTTTTCAAACTGTGGTCCGCGGACCACTGGGGGTCCGCAATAAGAAGATAGGGGGTCCGAGGATGAACTCATCACGTGTAATTAAATGTATAAATTTTCAATTTCTGGATATTTATTTTTACTTATTAATGTTCCTAAATTACAAAAGTTTCTATCACAAAGTCAAGCAAGCACATCCTTCTCACAAAGTGTGTATTTAAAAATTCCTGTGTGTGTAATTGACAATAAAACTATTTGTAAAGTATCATTCTATTTTCTTTGAATACTTATGTCTAAAGTAAGCTTAAAACCAGTTTTCATTGCGTTGATGCAAAATTATGTTATTTTCAGCAAAATTTATGTATAAATTTCATAAGCGTTTAAAAGTGGTCCCTAGGATAAAACCTGAAGTATAAAGGGGTCCGCAAGTCAGAAAGTTTGAAAACCCCTGTTTTAAGGCATATTAACATTTTGATAAGTCATTCAATGCCAAGAACAATTCAAGGGTATTAGTCCTATTATAAATGCAAATGAAACTACTCCTGGATTTGAACTCGCGTACTACGATTCCGAAGTTAGACTTGACCAAATCCACTTGACGCAGAAGGGACAAGATAGCCAGAAAATAAAGTAATCCATAGCTGCATAGCAAGGGGTAGCAAGTGATTGTGTGGATTCATTTCTTTTTCAAGTGTACTAGTCAATTGACAATAAAAAGGAAACGAATTGATTTTAAACTCACCTACAACGATTCTGAAGACCGAGTACCTATCCACTGGGCCATATCTACTGCCCTCTTTTAATATTTGCAGTCATTGTTGTTTCTCACTCTAAACGACATGAGTGGGGTTTTATGGTAGCAATTATAGAAACATTTTCTATACAAATTGAAAATAAAAATCACGGACAAAGTTTTGTTTAAAATATGACCTATTCGATTAACTGCGTGAACTGTTTTATTTATTTCTAAAATGAATTAACTTTAAATATAGAATATATAATTCAAATACAAATAGAGAGGACACAGCAAAATCAAGCATTTATTTTCAGAAATACATTCATACATACCTATACAGACTGTAATAAACACACACAAGTTTACGGAAAAGTTTAGTATACTTAACCGTTTCGGGCAGATGGGGCTCGTTAGCTCGGGAGAGCAGTTCATCTAGGTGAAGGGTAACACCGAATACATAAAGCCCGGGTAAGAGCACGTAAAAATGGCCTTGTGCCAAACTTGGGGGTGCTCACCGAGTAAATATCATATCGACTAATACCCTTTGGAAAAAATATGAATCTCCATTCCCCCCCCCCGCAGCTAATGATTAAATAGTGCAGCTAGGGTTATTAAGATAACTATGTGTGCATATAAACAACATTTATCATAAGAAATTGATCTCGGCATTAAAATGACCAAACAAGTTTGATATGCCGTTAAACACAAATCCAAACAAACTTTCATATGCATAAATCAAATCTGCAGAAATTTATTATTTCTTACAAATTTAAACTAAAGTTTCATTTCAACTGAAATGATTAGATTCATTATTTCCTCGATAGATCATCTAGCTTCAATTTCTCTCTTATATCCTGAGAATATCAAGTGACGCAATTTAAGTGAAAATTCTAGTCGGCATAGTCAAATAGCTCCAGCAATAAATCGCTCGTGTCAGAGGACACCTAATTATATCAATGTCACACGCTCGTTCATCGTTATTTGAACAATTTCAAATCTTTCGTTCTGCTTCGAATAATGCCTGCACTTCTTTGCCGATGGCCGCCATGATTGATAGCGAACGAAAGAAATTTGCTTTGAAAATGAATCAATTCGTACTCGTATAATTAACCTTAAATTCAGATTTGGGTTCGCATTATTGATTGTATTTTCAACAGATAATGAATACTTGAAAATTAGTTAAGGCTGAAATAATTACTTGTATAACAATATCTATACGTTCACGTAAGTCTTTATATGTGCATGGATACTTTCAATGTATATATAGACACATATATCCGTATGTATGTAAATGTGTAAAGGTTTATATAAGCATACAACTATTTATATAAATCCTTACATGCAAGTGTATATGTTTTTATAGAACAGCATATATGCGTGTTTGTATATGAGCATGTATATATAAGCATATATACGGAGTTTCCAAATAATTAATGTGCACTTTAAGCATATAGAATTTCAGATAAAGTGGTAAACACTCGATTTTATTATAAAACGTTTTGACAATACAATTTTTGCCAATTAACAGATTTTATTTACAGTGTCACAGCTTATCTTAAGGAAATGCTGGAAATGGCCTCCATTGGCATAGTTTATTTTCTACTACAGAGCAACTTTTCAGACAACATCTGTAAACCATTACATTTACCCCCAGCTGTCTCAGGTAGACCATGCTCGTTTAGGTGAAGGGAAAAAAACGATTATAAAAAAAAGTCCAGAGATATAAGGATTATGTAAAAATAGCCTTGTGCTCAACTTGGGCTGGAGCAAGTAAATATATCTTCATTTTGCCGTATTACTTCAGAACCAAAGACTGAAGAATGTCATCAGCATTAATATAAAATAACAGAATTATACACATAACGTCTAGAATTTAAAATCCCCGTCTTTGATTGTTTAAGAGCAGGACTTAAAAAGCAATTCAGCTGAAAGAGCTTTTTGGTCTCGTAGCTTAATATAGTATTCATGCTGTTAGATATACAAGTATTAAAAACATTATAGCTAATCCAATTATTGAACTTTTTATATAGGATTTGTACGGAATGGTTAATATGCACCACTCATTATAATGAATGCATTCAATTCCATTGTTGATAATGACAATGATATTTTGTTGCTCTACGTCGTATGACCCTTTTTAAGTAATTTGATGTTGAGAACAATTATTTTTGGATAAAGTTTCTTTTGAGCACATATATTTTTCATAAATAAAATTTGCAAGCGAATGTCCTTTGGAAAGGTATAAAACCATTTTACACATATTCAGTATTGGGAAGGAAAATGTAACTACTGTTTTTATTTCCTTTGTCAAGCATAAAACCAGGTTAGGCACAATGCCAATTTTTACGTGTTCAGAATATCCCTGGAAATTTAATCCATAGCTGGAGGGAATGTGAGAATTTATACTTTTCCCAAGGTTGTAATTCAAAATGTGTACGGAAATAGGACGACCGGGATTCGACCTTGCGTATGATGATAATAGTAAAATCAAAAGTAGGAATACACTAAACATAAAGCACAGTTGATTCCATCTGCTCTTTTTAAAATCTATTCTAAAGATGATATTGATGTTACAAATCAGGGGAAAAGAAGATCCGATTTTTTTGTGTATATTTTCTCTAGAATATCCCATATGTTTAATACCATTTTTTTTCCTTTATGTAAAACTCGCTGCAAAACATAATCCAAGATTTCCGGTTGGAATCTAAATTCTTAGTACTTATCCCTTGGAGTCAATCAATAAGTTGCAAGTGACCAATACTCGATTGCTCTTGTCAGAGAATGGAAAAGAATATTTTAAAAAATATGAGAGAAGACAAAAAAATGTGAGCAGCTGTCCTCCGGGTGAACCAGGCAAACATATTCGTGGCTAAGGATTGAGATCGGCAAATCTATTTTTTGTCTCCGTCTTTTTTTTTGTTCCAGCTTTTGAAAAAAATGTCTTAACATCCATATATATGTTAGTTCAGGCAGCGGATTCAATTCTTGAAAGAAAGAATTTCCATACAAAAAAAGATATGTATAGAGTTATGTATGTTGAAAAGTATAGACTTATGTATGTTGAAAAGTATAGAGTTATGTATGTTGAAAAGTATAGAGTTATGCATGTTGAAAAGTATAGAGTTATGCGTGTTAAAAGGTATAGGGTTATTTACGTAGAAAAGGCATGTAGCTAAGGATGCAACAAAATATGTTGTTAGATATGTAAAAAAGCTTGTAGTTAGATATGTAAAAAGCTTGTAGTTAGATATGTAAAAAAGCTTGTAGTTAGATATGTAAAAAAGCTTGTAGTTCGATATGTAAAAAAAAGCTTGTAGTTAGATATGTAAAAAAAGCTTGTAGTTAGATATGTAAAAAAAAGCTTGTAGTTATGTATGTAAAAAAAAGCTTGTAGTTAGATATGTAAAAAAAAAAGCTTGTAGTTAGATATGTAAAAAAAAGCTTGTAGTTAGATATGTAAAAAAAGCTTGTAGTTATGTATGTAACTCAGTATATAGTTAAGTATTATAAAAAGTATAGCTATGTATTTTAAAAATTATGGAGTTATGTATATGAAATAGGGCAGGTGTAGGCAAACAGTCTTTGAGTAAAATAGGATTTAGCTATATTTGTTCATATATTACGTATTATATATCGTGAGAAGAAGAAAATCACCTAAAAGGAACATTTTAGAAAAAAAAAATCTTTTAATCCAATAAACATATTAATTTTATCAAGAAAATTAAGGAAATGCATACATTTGGGTTTCAAACGCACCCAATGCAAACAAGGATCAATGGTTTATGGTAAGACTTAACACTGATGTACAAATTTTAGTCTCTATAGTTATTGTCTACGTGGCAGCTCCAAAAGACTAATTCCTAATGTATTCTAGATAATTATTAAATCTGTATTTTCCCGTATTTATTCGTATACGAAAAATAGACTCTCCTTCATATTTCGATGAAACAAAATGAATATAAATAATGAATGATATGGAATAGAAGAGGAAAGAAAGGCAAAGAAGATCTTACTAGCTCTATCAAATGATTTTAAAAAGAAAAGAAAACTCGGACGGATATAGATGTTTGAGAATAATGTCAACGGTTGTTAAGTGTTAAGAGGAATTAATTACAAAACCGAAAGAAAACAAAAAGCGAAAAAATTTTAAAAGCAAAACAAGCAAAACATAACAAAAAAAAAAAAAGAAGCTCAATAAGAGATCTTCACAATTAAGTTAACTAAAGGATTGACGAGGAAATGAAACATGAATAATTATAAAAAAAAATGTATGGAAGATAATAATTAAATGGTTCCTTTTCTGAAATCAGAAGAAGAATAAAATAAGCTGATGAATAAGCAGACACGAATATGCTTACTTCCATAGCAACCGTTAACAAAAGATAAGGATTGTTGTTCGTAAGAAGCCAATGATGTGCGGCATATGCTAATGTTAGCTTTGGAAATTCAAAGGCGCACACACCAACACAGATAATTATAATGAGAAAGTATGTGAAGTATGCATTTGTGTAAACCATCTTGTGCATATAATTGTGCGCGCACATAAACACACACGCGCGCGCGCATACGGTTAGTTCACACACACATACACATTATATATATATATATATATATAATCACACACACACACATATATATATATTCACACACACACACACACACACTCACACACACGCACACACATATATATATATTCACACACGCACACTCTCACACACATATACATATATATATATATATATTCACTGATAGACACACATACACTGATACACACACATACACACACGTATATATATTATATATATATATATATATATATATATATATATACTTGCATATAGTCCCTACCTAGTCTTGCAGAACGTCTACTCCTTGGACGAAGTAATCCAAAACTCAATTTCTCTTATATATTATCATTAGAGTTACTAGTATGTTATCCATTCTAATATACATCTATTTAATCATAGTAAGGTATATATATATATATATATACACATTTTTTTTTTTTACTACAACCCTATGGGTTTCGGCACCGGTGTGCCTGTGTAGATAGTCTGGTTTGGAGTGAAC
>JAUZSX010324990.1:0-11413 GCA_034780655.1 Idiosepius hallami | reverse complement strand
TATATATATATATATATATATATATATATATATATATATATAATATTTACTAGGAGAGCCCCAACCCAAGTTTGGCATAAGGCCATTTTTACGTCCTCTTACCCAGGCTTTAACATTCGGTGTTACCCTTCCCCTAGATGAGCTGCTCTCCTAAATTAATGAGCCTCATCTGCCCCAGGAAGCTAAAGAAATCGTATCTATAATTTTTCTATTATACATCATTGGAATTATATTTTCCGTTTTTCCTAATACATATATATATATATATAAATTTTTTAGAAAATAAAATTCCAATGATGTATGATACAACAGTTTTTGAAAAAAACAAGAAAATTATTAATGCCGACACATTTCGGATACACCTTCATTATGGCATATCATTTTTTCATATCGAGTTCATTATGGACATAGGATGTTATAAATATATATAAATATATTATTTATAAATATAAAAATATGATCAATCTGTTGAGCTTTGCTCGAAGTTTTAGTTAGAGTGCTCAATATCAGTGATAGTCAATAATATCAAAGATGATGATGCAGGCAAGAAATTGACAATCACCAAGAGCTGCTTACTATGTTTGTACCTATCTGCTATATATATATATATATATATACACACATAGATAATTATAATGACTAGAGTGTTGTTTGTTTATCATTGATGTTTTTACTTGGGGATATGGTCTAATCAAAACTCAAAGTAATTAACAAGTAGTCAGGGAAAGTTATGTTGTATTGAAGTGTCTAAAGTGGAGGTGAAGGGGAAGAAACAGAAGAAAATGTGACGATGGGAGACAAGCTTTATGGTAGTGTTTGATCTGGTCTACAAAGCCATAACTTAGTAGTGTGTGAATCTTTTGGTTTAATTCTGTGTTTTTATGTCTGCTTTTTGCTAGCATTTCTTCATTAGAACAGATTTGATTAAATTCTTTTTCAAATCTATTAGGTCATTAAAAATGAAATGTTTGATTTAGAATTGATACTTTATTGTATAATATCATTAACAAGCCTAACTTGAAAACTTGAATTAAATTTGGTTTTAGTTAAATTTGATTTAAATCTTCTTCTTCTCAAAATGATTTTTTCATAATTGTATTTATTTGGGAATTCTTTGAGATGAGGTTTATTAATGTATTAATTTCTTGTGTGAATCAACTAATGAAGCCCAGAGGTTATGTTGGCCAAAACCTGGTAAAACAACAATTATGAACATGAGAACAACAGTCAACATGATTTGTTTGTTATGATTCAAAAATGATTTTTTATCAACAATAAAAAGAAAAAAAAAGTTGGCCTGAAAACTGTCTGTCTTCATCTTTTGTTCTTTCAGCCTAATATGTATTGGCTTTCTCTTAGTGAATTGACATTCATTTACAAATTCCCCAAAACAGTTAAAATTCATAAATAATATTCAACAACAGTTAATCTTAAACCATAAAAAATCTGATAATAAAGGAGAGAGAAAAACTGAATCTATTTGTTTTCATGCTTATTAAAGTTTGTTTAATTTTTAAAATCAATAAAAAGATAAACTTGATAAACACTTGAAGTAAAAATAAATTGTAAAAAATCTTTGAGGGTTTTATTTTATGGGGGATAAAAAATTAGTTTCAAACTCGATTGAAGTTAAATTGAAATTTTGTTTTGACTTACCTAAAATCCAAAAAGAAAAAAAAAACTTTCTAAATGAACAAGTTGTTGTTATTATTATTTTATTTTTTTTATAGATAATCCAATTTGGCTTTTTTTATTTTGTTTCTGATTACAATTTTTTTTTTTTTTTTCCTTAAAAAAAACTCAGAGAAATTGAAGCTTTTGAAAAACTCCTCCACAGAATTATTAACAATAAGAATTTTTCCTTTTTTTCTTGTGGTAATGGGACAGATTCAATCACATAATATCCGATAGATTGGGTCTTTTAGTCTCATTTTTGTGCAGCTGTTTGGGAAGACAAAAACAGATAGAAAGAACCTAATTTTGCTGTGCACTAAACTGCATTCAATGCAGCAGAAACTCTACTGCAACAAAATGAAAAAAAAAAGTTGTTTACATGGAAGTTTTTTTGTTTTTTTTTAATATAATTGTTGTCAGATATTTATTTTCCTTCTGTTTTTTTTCCAACTTAATCCAATAAAATGAATAAGAAAAAAATTAAGCGTGATTTTTTTTCCTTTTCGTTAATAACAATTATTCATGGATAAACACCGGCAACCTAGAGCCGGCTTTCTCCAATAAATATGTATATATATATAAATAGATAAGTATGGATGTATGTATGTGTGTGTGTATTTGTGTATTAGTGTGTGTGTGTATTGATTGTAGTTGCCTAGACAGGTGATCTTCAACAACAGAAATATTTGTTTTTGTTATTTTATTTTTTATTATTTGTTTAATCCTTCTTGCTTTGCCTCGCAATTTTATTTTAGTCTTTCTTTATTTTTTTTTTCTTTCTCCTCTTTTAATTTGTTCTCCTTCCTTTTTGCCTGCAATCAAATTTTGATGTGTAAGAAATTTCAACCAGAGTAAAAAAAAAAAAAAAAGAAAGAGGAAAGAAAATCAAGTTGTGTAGGTGGGTGGGTATTATTGATTGCAATACAATTTCCGTATCAAAAAAAAAAAAAAAATAAAAAAAAATAAAATAAAAGAAAAATAAGTAAACAAATAAATGAAATAATCCGGTGTGGCTCCTTTTATATATTGAATCGAACGACCACACCACCAGTCCAAAAATGAATAAGTCGATGTAAAAACTAAAATATTCCTATTTATTTTCAGGTGATTTTAAACTTGCTTTCTTTCTCATTTCTACTCTTTCTTCCCTTATTGTCACAATGTGTTTTATTTATGTGCGTATCATCAGTCAAATCTTTTTACAACAAAATTTTATTTATAGCTAACAAATAAGTGATTTCAACGAAGTGGTAGGTGGCTGGAGTGGAGGGAGGGAGCAGCATTCACTGGAGCAGCCAAGCATGGGAATTTTGGGGTGGAGCAAGAGCTGTTTGTTCAGAAAATAATTTTTTTATAGTTTTTTTATGCATTATTTTTTCCCCTGCAGTTAAATATACATTTCATACACATTATCATTATAATGATTATTTTGAGAAGAATTGAAGTGTTTTTGTTGTCCAACCATCCATGGGAACAATGTTTTGGATGAGGTTCTTAATAAGGGGTATATTAAAAGAAAAGTTATTGAAACAACATTGCAACAAGAAATTGTAATTATATGTGCAACAACTTCAACCAAAAACCCTATCTATAAGTGCAACAAAGCCCCTATCTAAATGTGCAACTACTGCAACAAAAAAACTTTCTAAATGTGCAACAAAAAACCCATTCTAAATGTGCAACACAAGCATTATAAAACCTATCTAAATGTGCAACAAAACCCCTTTCTTAAAGTGCAAGTTGGTAAAAAAACCCTGTGCAACAAAAAACCTATCCAAACAAACAAACACAAGAAGAATCCCTATCTTAATGTGCAACTACCCCAACAAAAAAATCCTATCTAATAGCAGGTGTTGTTTCCTAAACAAATAGGAATAATAATGATTTGCTGACAAGATTGGGGAAAGTTTCATGTTGTTAGACAGGTTATACCAATATGACTTGTAATGTAACATGAGCAACTTGTCACATGGTGGGCTTACCTCAACAAAACCGGTTCCATCACTAAGAATATTTAGCAATGTCTTCACATCAACAATGGAAGTTATGGGTTAAAATCCAAATGCTTAATTTGCTTATTTGGTCCATCAAAGATTTTTTAAGTCAGCTATCAGAAGAATCCAGAAAATGAATCTTTAGGTTTATATCATGGATCATATAACTCTTTATCTTTGAGCAAATGGCATTTGAACTTTGCATTACAATTCCAAAGTCTGAAACCACAAGGATAGAGCAGTGGTAAAAGCTTGGGATCTGGAATTGTATTACACAAGTTCAAACCCCAGTCATAACTAGTTTCACTTTCATATGTATCAGGCTGATGGGGCTCATTAATTCAGGAGACTAACTCATCTAAGTGTAAGGATAACACTGTCCAAAAACCTGGGTTGATGAAACCCGTGAACTTAATGAGAGCTAATTACAAAAGCTGAGATATATAATGAGCATAATAAACTGGCCTTATGCCTAACTTGGGTTGGTGCTCAATCAAGAGGATATATTCTAAGTCTGAAACAGATCTCTCTATGGGTTCTTTGACTAACAAAACACAGATTAACAAATAATTTTATTAACTGACATTTGAATAATTTCAGTTAATAAAATTATTCCATGTTAAAAAATAGTTTCATCACTTAGTGGCTCTTAATGTACAATATTTGTCACAATTTGGTCCCGGCGTAGTCATTTACTACATATTTGAGCAAATAGGTACTAAGTAATAAGGTCATAATAAATAGTGCACTCACTTCTTAAGCTTCTAATTGCATACAAATTATATAGGGTACACAACTCTGAAATCTGACAAATAAAAGAGTTGTTTTTTTTTATAAGATTGTAGTAAAGAAAAGACATGGATGTTACAATAAATGAAAGAAAGACAGGACACTGGGGTTACTTATTATATGAAAAAAGCTTTGAAAGGTGGTCATTCCTCTTCTATTATTATTAACATTTTATTACTACAACATAGGCGGCGACGATGAAGCATTGGTAAGAGCTCGGGCTCTGAGGTTGTATTACACGAGTTTAAATCCCAGTCAAAAACTTTAGCTGCCTCAGAGAGCACCTCATCTAGGTGAAGGGCATCACTGATTTTGAAAGCCCTGTGGCCTTCCCTGCTGCTAGTCATCGCGGATTTGCTTCACTGGATGTGGGCATTGGAAGTTCAGAGGGTGTCTATCTGATGCACAACAGATAATGCACCAATAATAACCTGCGCGAGTGAAGTTGGGTGCTAAGGTGGATTATTAAAGCCCCAACTAGTCATAGTCAAAGTCTGACTGACTGTGATGATGATGACTACAACAATTTGTGTCCACACATTCTCTTCAGCTATGGGTTAATTAATATACATTGTGTCATTAAAAAAAAAACTACATGTGGATAAAAAAAGGTTTGATTGTTCTTGGTATTAGATGACTTAAAAAGGTTGATATGAAGTAAAACAAAAAAAACAAACATTTTTTTCAAATTTAATTTAATTTAAAAATTGATATTTTCAAGCCAATTTTTAACTTTGTAAAAGATAACTTACTTACAAAAGGAAGGCAAATTAATATAAATGTTGTCTATTTAGAAATGTGTATATAAAAACTACATTTTACTTCCTAATTGAAATTTCTCGCTTCTTTTGATGTTTTTCTTTTTATTTATCTACCTCATGTTTATTGGATCTTTTTCTACTCCTTCTCAACCACAAGAAATATTTTTCTGCTTTGATTCAGTCAAGCTTGAACAAATATGTTCACCAATCCATAAATATTTCTTTATGGTAAAAACAATGTTTAGATTGGGTAGACATCTAAAATTTGTTTTGGCTTCATAAAATCATGGTTATTCACTGAATAAACGTTGAGAACTACTAATGAAGTCATAAGAAAGCTAATCAAAATGATTGAGTACAGCAATTTTTGTAAAATTCTTATTAAATGGTGGAAAAACTATCTGTAAAAACTATCGACCAATGCATGGCATTTAACTGAAACAGGTTAAAAGAAAAAAAAATTAGAAATGTTGTTTAATCCTTAAACCATTACAAATGGCTTTCATTCTATTTGACTGATTCAGCCTTGTCTTGGGTATTATATTGAACTAGAAATAGTTCTGAACTGATTTAACCGGCTCTTGTGCTTTATATTGAAACCAAAATAATGCTTTTCCATTTTCTATTGTTCTTTTTCTTTTTCCATTAAATTAAGAAACCAACTAAAATAATTATTTTTTATAATTACTGATTGAAATTTATTTTAAATTGATTTAGTGAAACACTTGAATCCGTTTCTTGTTTTTGTCATCTTCTTTAAGTAATTGATTAAGATGCTTCAAGTAGATATAGACATTATGTGAAGAATGCTGAAATGTATGTCTATAGAAAACCTTGACATATTTAAAAATATGAACTTTTATATTTTATGTGACGTGTTATTTTATTTTGTTTTGAACATTTCTTTTAATTTAGGATAAGAAAACAATTCTTGTTTTTTACCATTCCTGAGAAAATTATCAACAAAATATGAAAGAATCCTAACAAAATCAATTAAGGTGGAAAAATTTCTTTAATAATTATTTTACAAATTTTATGGAGACCTAAATAGTTTGGTTTGCTTGGGTTTAACGACCTATCAACCTTTTGAGACCTAAATAGGATTCAATGAAAAGTTTAGTTTAAAATTTCTCACAAGTATAACAATTGATAAGTAGCAAACATCTCAAGACTTGTAAATAGTGTAAAATTTTTCTATCTCATATGTAAGTCATACATATTTGTTTTTATAGATCAGACAATTTAACTGTTTCTTATTTAAGATAAAGAAATGTTAAGGCATGTGTGCTGACTTGAATTAATAAAAATAATTCAGCTAATTTATGGAGATTTTTGCAAATGTAAAACTGTTTTCTACATATGTTAGTATTTAGAATTTCTAGGACAAAAGCACATTATATAAACTGTTATTTTTATATTGTTGTTAATAATGAATAAAATTATATAGGGTTGGTAAAATAAGGAATTTCATGTTGCAGAAGGCAACCTCTCCCCATACCTGAATAATAGAAAAATTTGGTTGTTATGGTCACTAAACCATACTCTGCCTTATTCAAGAATAAAAACAAGATGCATTTAGCATTAGAATTAATATTAACAAAAATTGACTAAGCTAATTTTAGTTCGGCATAAGTTTACAAAACAAATGTATCCAACAAAGTCTAAATTTTGTATTCAATAATAATGATTGTTTTGTTTGTTGAGCAGGAAATCTTGTTTTCATTCTTTTGGACTCAAATAACTTTTTCTGTCGTTGATAGAGTTAACTATTTTATAAAATTTGAAGATACCCACACTTCACTTGAGGGGCTAACTTTATCTTAAAGACCTTTCTGCAGCTAAGTTGTGCAGCTCATCTGGTCAACCAGAGTGAGGGGGTTAAAAAGGTACAAGTGGGTAACAGAGAGGAGAGAGCGTATAGCTTAACTCAAATTCCTAAGTGGATTTGAATGCTCCTTTTCATACTAAGCGAAGCCAGAGAAGTGGTAATGGCTTGGATTCTGGATTTATACTACGCGAGTTCAAATCCCAGTCAAAACCATTACATTCCCTTTCAGCTGTCATGAGCAGATGAGGCTTGTTAACTCGGAAGAGTAGCTCATCTAGGTGTAGGGATAACACTGATTTAAAAAATCTAAGGGGTTGAGACCTGTCAACCCAATAAGAGTAACTCATTTAAATGAAGGGCAACACTGGTTATAAAAGCCCAGAGATATAATGAGTACACAAAACTGGGTTGTGCCAAACTTGCATTTGTGTTATAATAGATATATGTAGATATATCCTTTATTCTTATCATCAGCCACAATTTCAATTGAAAAAAAGACAACATAAAAATCAACTTTGCTATCTTGGGCAAACCATCCTGCATTAACAATTTCAATATAGGCATTGAAAATGGGACACAATCATGCACACTTCCTGCTGCTTGACAATACAGACCAATCATAAATCGGTCTCTCCCAAATCTCCTCCCGACCCAAACTAAAATATAAGTATTCCTAAGGTAAGTTTTTCTGAAAAAAACTACCTAAGCGAGTAAATTTCAAACTGGGGATAGAAAAACTGAAAGAAGAAAGTTTTAATATTCTAAGACTTTATATATATATTTTTCTTTTTTTTCCCGGGCTATTAAAACAGATATATTCTTAATTATTATTACCCTTGGCTAGATTTGAATTTAGGAACATTAACTCTTTACACCCTATGAAAACGATATATCGGCCCTGGCAACCTAAGGCAAAAGAAAACACACCAAAGCTGATATTTCTGCCTTAATATTTGGACCCTGATTTCACAAAATTATCAACGAGAGTCACTCAAAGTCGTTTGATTAAAGGACCATATTAGGATCAAAATATCTGTGTCTTTATTTGCCTGAAGTTGCAAAGGCCGATATATCGGTCTGTTAGGGTCAAAAGGATTAAAATATTCTTTTAAATATGGGAAGTTCATACATTATTTAGTGCATAGTAACTTTTTGGACAGCCTGTATTTAGGAAAAAAAACCCAAAGTTCAATTATTAATTTAATCTAGAATAATTTCAATAAATTTTGATAATGACAGAATAAATCATAATTTTTTGTTAATAAAGCCTATGTTATGACGATTTTTCTAAAGCTGGTGTTGAGGAAACAGGATTATGCAGCACTTTATTGAAAAGAAAGCTACAATAACATTTATAATAGAAAGAACAAAAAAAAGAAAAAATGAAAACAATTTCAATCTTTATTAAGCTGATTGGTTTTATGATATTGATTTCTGTAAACTACAAATTTAGAATTTATTGATTTTCAAGCTTGTTATCCCGTGTCTCAAAAGTATTAGAATTATTATGGATCTAGGCCAGAGCAGATCATTAACCTTTGTGCATTAATTCAATGTTTTATGACTTTTAAAAAGAAAAAAGGCTTGGTAGAGTAAGATAGGGAGTTAAAACCTGAAAGATAGAGCAAAAATAAAAAAAAAAATGATTTCATTGAAAGTTAAATGAAAATCTTTAAATTACATTTAAATTGCTGAGCTTAGGTTTTCAAAAGTTGAAATTTGTTAAATTCTAAAAAACTAAATTATGAGAGACTACTGTAAAAAGGCATATTTGGTGTTTCGTTATGGTTTTTATGCTAATAGAAGAATTATATAAACAATTTAAAAAAAATGAATTATGGCTAAATTAAGATTATAAAATATAGAAATTGAAATAAATATTTTTTTTTAAATTTTAAATACAGAAAATAAAATTTAAGAATTTAAAATACAGGGGAATGAAATTCAAAGATGGAATTTGATTAATTGAATTACTGTATTTCCTGGCTAATAAGCTGAATTATAAACTAATCTGAGGCCAATTTTTAGCTCAGAGGGTTTTTCCATACTAACGCCCAATAAGCTGAGGTAGAAAAATAACTTTAAGTACCTTTTTGATGAATGCTATGAATTTCATGGATTTTAATAAATTCGTGTTACTGCTATTGCTTTATTGTTGTTTATTTATTTAGGTATGCACTTTTTTGTGAATATATGTTTTTTTTTATTTATTTACCATCTTTAACTCGAGTTGCAAATTGATGACTGGTAAGATTGTGCTATTGTGAGCACAAAGGTGAGATTTTGAGACTTTGGGCTTTGAACAGTTCAAAACTAATTCGCCCAATAAGCCAACTCCAGAAAACCAGATCAAAAAATTAAATCCAGGAAATTGACTTATTAGCCAGAAAATACTGTAATAAATGTATTACAGTATAAAAAACAATATCAACATATTCATATAATGAGATATTTTGTTTAGAAAAAAAAGAAGGA
Source organism: Idiosepius hallami (assembly GCA_034780655.1). Classification (NCBI taxonomy): domain Eukaryota; kingdom Metazoa; phylum Mollusca; class Cephalopoda; family Idiosepiidae; genus Idiosepius; species Idiosepius hallami. Next base: position 1,892 of record JAUZSX010324990.1, on the reverse strand, counting down.
AGCAAAATACTTTAATTGGACCTGTAGAGATGAAGCAGAGATGGAAAAATGGAAAGTCAAAAATGTCTTTATTTTTCTTTAATCTACCTCAAAGGAAAGTTAATTTCAAATCTAATATATTTATTAGAAAAATATCATTGTTATTCCAGTTTTCTTCATATTATTATTAAATCAATTATTGAACCTGTATATAGGGCACCCTTACTAAATCTATATGTCTAGTACCCTTCATATATTTTTGTTTCTCTTTATTTTTTTTCCTCATTTTGTTCCCTAAATTACTATTGATTAAACACTAAACTTTCAGTTTATCAAAAAAAAAGTTAGAAAAAATTTAATGTTTAAAGATTTTTAAGGGGTATTCAATTTAAAGAAAGTATCCACACAAATGATTAGTTTTTAGGAGGCGCCTGCCTTGGTGTACATGCATGTGTATCAGGACATATATGTCTTACACAGCCCATCAATGTTTGTTTCCAGATGTTATTGTCAGATTATAAAAAAAAGAAGAAAAACTTTCAAAATTTAAAAATATTCTGGAAACCGATTCCTTATATTGGAACCACTCAATTTGAAATTTAAAAAAAAATTTAACTTTGATGAAAATAATATTTTTTCATTAATTTCTAACAGGTTTTATAAAAAAAATACTAAAGCCAAATTTATGAGTAATAACTTGTTATGACCTTCTCATTAACTGGTTCAAATTTGGGGGATCGATTTACAAGTAGCTCATATAAGAAAGTGAAAAACTCCTGAAAACCTTTAAATATTGAATTTTTTTCTAATTATTTCTTGAATATCTGAAAGTTTAGTGTAAAATCAATAATAATCTACTGAAAAAGAAAAAGAAAAAGCACTCTGAAAATATGAATCTAACTAAATTAGATAACTTTTTTAAATACATACAATTAATAAATTAGGTGAGTAAATTTATTCAGTCTTCTATATAAATCATCACACACATGTATTTTACATTAGATTAAGACACATGAACCCACAACTAAGTTTCTTGTTAGAAGCAAGAAAAAATTGAATTAAAAATATTAAAAAGAAAAATTAAAAATCTTTTGAACGTAATGTGTCCGAATAACAGTACTCTACCCAAATTTATATATGTGTGTGTGTATATATAGATATAAGGAAAAACTAAAAATAAATTTTATTGATGTATTACAAAAATGTTCTAGTGTCAGTCTATTATAACTAATAAGTGTGTGTGTGTGTGTGTGATTGTATGTGTGTATAACTGAAATAAATTTTGAAAAAACAACAACAAAGATATAATTGTATTGATCTTTAAGCTTGTTTTCCCATGTTTCAATCAGCTGACACCACAGCATTTTTGTTACACGTTGTCAGATTTTATTTTTAATTTTTCAATAGATTTATGGGAAATTTACTTGAAAAAGTTACAAACACAATTTGTCATTTATGATTTCTTTGCTTTCATTTTTATTGATGTCCTTTCTTTCCCTTGAGAAGCCATCTTGTTTTAAAATGTGAAAGAAAAAGAAATTCTAAGAAAACGATTTTTTTAAAAATCATTTTCTTGTCATAATTTTTTTATCAGATTTTATAAAAGAAAGATTCATTACAAACAGTTTATTTTTTTTTTTTCTGTTCTGCAGTGCCGTGCTTAGCCACCTTGCTACCCTGTCACAGAATGCAACTTGCGGCCCCCTTTCCCCTAAAAAGGTAAGTTGTTTCCCCCAACATACTGGAGCCTTCGATCAAAGACCATATACACATACTTATACAAATATATATTTCGAGAGAAAGAGAGATAGATAGAAAGAAAGATGGATTGATAGCTGTGTAGGAATGTACCTAAGTAACTCCAGGTCACTACTATCATGCTAAAAGACATTGTTTATTAACCTCCTTACTCC
>JAUZSX010324979.1:0-11415 GCA_034780655.1 Idiosepius hallami | reverse complement strand
ATAAAGCCCGGGTAAGAGCACGTAAAAATGGCCTTGTGCCAAACTTGGGGGTGCTCACCAAGTAAATATCATAAGTTACTCCCCAAGTTAACGAAACTCCTTTTAACGAAGCAGATAAAAGTAAATTTGATGTTTTGATTAGGATTTGAACTCATGTAATACGATTGCAGAGTCCGAGCTTTTACCACTGCTCCCCAACCTTCACCACCGGAAGAAAGAGGGGCTTAAGCAGTAATTTAAATTACGTTGGAGAAGAAGAGAGATAGACAGAAAGAAATAACGATAGAAAGAGGGGGTGCTTAAGCTGAAAGTAATTTAAGTTGTGTTTGTTGGAGAGAGATAGATAGATAGATAGATAGATAGAGAAGGATATAGATAGAGAGATAAAGAAAGAAAGAAAGAAAGAAAGAAAGAAAGAATACTTACGTTGTAAGTAAGTTAAATTTGGTCCCAAGAGACTCCATTCAATATACATTAACGGGTATTCTCACCAATGACGTCAGAAGTCTAATTCAGTGACGAGGTCTGCAATCCGTGGGGGGTTTTAAATTACATTATTTTTGTACTCAAGTTTCAAATTAACACATTTCACATATGTATGTCTATGTGTGTATGTATGTAGATGTGTGGGCTTTTATCTATAGATGCTTGTATGCAGGCATTCGGTCTGTAAAACTCTGAGTGTATACTCAGGTTGTTGACATTAGTGACCTTGATCATGTTGCTATACACAATTCTACATATGAGACGGTGATTTTCTTTCTACACTGTGGACCAAAATGTAGGGACGTATTTCAAATGTTTTTTTTTTCAGAATATTTTTGTTTGTTTTTTTTTTACGGGATATGAACCTTTTAAGGTCTTTAAATCTTTAGAACAATAAATTTTGATAAACGTTTTTTTTGTAGAGACTTTTTTTTTCATTTACACAATATGGGCCATTTTATCCATAACCGTAGAAAATGTGAGGATTTATACCTTTCCCAAGGGTATTAGTCCAATTGTGTACTTAAACGGAAGGATTTGTATTCAAACACATGTACTATAATTCCGAATTCCGACTGCCAATCCACTACCCCAAGTTGACCAATATCTAAATCAAGTTATTATAAATTTATGATTCATCACACATTCTTGTATAACTTCTAACCAGGACAATGGTTAGGGCCGCCGCAGACCCCTAAATTGCTGGAGATTGCAAGCTTCCTTAGGACCGAAAAGCCCCTTGGGTTAACGGATATTTAGTAATTTTTAAATAATTACCAAATTAATTAGTAGAGCTTACAAGAAAATCATTATTGCACTTGAAAAATACACCTATCTATCCATCTCTCTTTCTCTCTGGATATATATATTTGTAAATGTATATATAGTATTTGATTGAAGGCTCCAGTATGTTGGAGAAGTGCAACTTGCTTTTTTAGGTGAAAGGGGTCCCCAAGGCGCATTCTGCGTTGAGACCACTGGGTGGTTAAGCACGGCACTTCTAACATAATGCCAGGCAACTGATTCAACCTAATTGGATCAAATCATTGACACACAATGTTTTCAACATTCCAAACCGCAAATGTAGTTTGAACCTGCAGACAATACGGTATGAAACAAACGATCTAACGAATAGCCCTCGACACAGTTATGCGTTCTAAATGACAGTTTTTACTTTTAGCCTCGCTCTTTTTTTTTCTAGAAGCCAATTTCTTGGTTAAGGATTTTTGATAATTATCAGAGTTATTCAGTGATGCCATTTTTACGTGCTCATACCCGGGATTTTTACATTCGGTTTTACCCATGACCTAGATGATCTGCTCTCTCGAGTTAACGAGTCCCATCTGCCCGAGGCAGCTAAAGGGGAATGCAATGGTTTTGACTGGGATTTGAACTCGGAGAGGAGAGGATATATCTACTCGGTTAAGCACCAAACCAAGTTAGACACATGCTGAGTTTAACGGGCTCCTTATAATCCTGTTTTTTTCTTTTTACCCTCTGTATAGGAGCAGTGAACGACATTGCCCAATAGATAGACACTCGGACTTCGGAACTGTAGTATGCAGGTTCGAATCCAATTTGTTCCGTCCTCGTTCATTCGTTCATATCTTATCGCACTATGGTGTGCGTAGTGTTAAAATTGGTTTCCTTGTAAGGAAGTGGCAGGGTCACTGCGTGCAGGTTTGTTACTTGCGCTAGTACAGTACCTGGTATTCTTAAGTGGTCACCCATCTAAATAGTGACTAGGATCGACGTTGCTTAACTTCGGTGATCTAACGGGAACCAGTGTCTCCAACGTGGCTTAACTGTACATTGCATATACTAATCATGGTTACGAAACTTTATGATCTTTAGCAAAATAATAAGTGGATACAATCAAGAAACAAGCTTGTGTTCAGCGAGATTAAAAATACCGAAAAACATATCTGGCTTGAACTCCAAGTTAACATGTCGACTCATCATCATCATCATCATCATCGCAGTCAGTCAGACTTTGACTATGACTAGTTTGGGCTTCAGTATTCCACCTTAGCACCCAACTCGCTCGCGCAGGTTATTATTGGTTCAGTATCTGTTGCACATCTGATAGATACCCTCTGAACCTCCAATGCCCACATCCAGTGAAGCTACCCGTGACGACTGGCAGCAGAGTAGGCTGCAGGGCTTTTGAAACCAGTGTTGTTCTTCTAATAGACGACATACTCTTTCGAGTTAACGAGCCCCATCAGCTAAAGTGAATGCCATGGTTTTGACTGGGATTTGAACTCGCGTAATACCATCTCAGAGCCCGAGCTCTTACCAATGCTCCATCGTCGCTGCCTACATGTCGACTAATATCCTTAGGAGAGGTATGAATCCAGATATATATTGAATAGTGCAACTTGTTTATTCCAAAAACTATGTGTGTATAAAAATTAGGTTTATCTAGAGAAATTTTTCTCGGCATTAAAATTGCCTAAAAGGCTTGATATGCCGTTAAACACAAAACAAAGAAACAAACTCTCTCTAAGTTCTATTGTGTTTCATTAAAGAGAAATTTAATCCCCCTTTTAATAATCTACCGATCTGAACCTAAGAAGCCTGAAAAGGAGGATTAAAATTCTTTTTAACGAAACACATATGAAGAATTAAATTTTGCCAAAATACGTTAAAATTAAATATACTGCTGTGTCTATGCTACCTTGTGTGTATGTCTTGCGCGTATATTTGTACAAGTATTTTATTCTGAGTGCGTGTGTGGATGAAAGTGTGTATAAATGAGAGATAGAAAGTGAAAAAAAACGTGTCTTTTATTGTGAGTGCGTGTGTGAATAAAAGTGTGTATAAGTGAGAGAAAGAAAGTGAAAAAAACGTGTCTTTTATTGTGAGTGCGTGTGTGAATGAAAGTGTGTATAAGTGAGAGAAAGAAAGTGAAAATAAAAGAGAAAGAAAGGCAGATTCATGAAAAATATAGCAACAATTTGTAAAATTTGATTTCTTGTATTAATAGGCAGACTCTGACGTCAGTCACAAATTGCCCACAATCTTGCAGCTGCATTCTATCTATGAATTTCTTGTTAATAATCTGTGCTAAACATACTTTTTTTTGTATTTGCTATTATATAGTCACAAGTAATGTTCATTGAAGAAATCGTTAAAAAAGAATTCCTGCCAAGATTACAAACATACTCCATAACAAGTTGAAAATAAAGTTTATTAGGAATTGTTTTTCGGAAGCTTTGGAATGAGATTTATTTGCGTTTCGGGCTTCTTAGCTGCTAGTCGCTTCTTCATTGATTTCTTCACAACGTTTTAGCCGATGTATTTTCAGTCTTTCTTTAGGTAATTCAGATTCTTATTGTTAGGGTGTGACACCCCTGCTGGATTTAGCCCACAGGTATGGACTCTCCCATGACGTCACTTCCACGTGACTAACCAGTAGTATGAGTCAGAGTTACCAGGAGATGGAAGGAGTGAAGGTCTTAACTTCATCATCATCGGTGGTCACTCGTGGTCAGGTATGACTGTCCTCAGTCTTGTTTATGTAGAACCTTTTGGGAGGTCGCCTGTGCGTAATGTCTTTTAATGTGCGGAGACTGGTGCACCTGCAGTCACCACGGGCCCCTTGGCATAGTGAAACCTGGTTCCAATGTCATGGAGAGAACTATGACGACTGGAGGCCATCCTCTCTGTTGCAGCCTTCAACCGCCTTCAGTGCCGTTGGGTCACTGTGGACATCATCCCGTCTTGATTCATCTTCAGGGGGCTGGTGATTGATATATATATATATATGGTGAACACCAACCCAAGTTTGGCACAAGGCCATTTTTTTGTGCTCTTACCCGGGCGTTTTACATTGTTACAGTGTTACCTTTTTACATTTTACAGTGTTACCCTTCACCTAGATGAGAAGTTCTCCCGGGTTAACGAGCCATATCTGCCCCAGGCTGCTAAAGTGAAAGTAATGGTTTAGACTGGGATTTAAACTCGCGTAATACGGATTCAAGATACGGTTTATAATATAGCGATATATATATTCGCCAATATTGGCCTCGGAAAACATTAACGGGTGCACTATGCCAAATGATGTCAAGACAATCGTCACCCTTGAATTCGAGGGACGAACGAACAAAAAATATATACATGTATTGGACGAAAGCTAACACTTTCTAAGTTGCATGGACAACGCCGGGCTATGCTGCTGGTAAAGAATAAACAAAGAGTTTGTTTTTTTTAGAGAAGTGTCTGTGTTGAGTTTCCTTATCATAGTCATCACATGACTTTTTTCACAGAGCGGTAGTATCCCAGATGAGTTCGCATCACAGCGATTTATATTTGAACTTTCGAATCACGATTCAAAGGTTGAAGCACCAACCCACTGTTCAATTCTATGGGGAAAATTTCTTCGCTAAAAAGAATTCAAATTACAATAAAAAAAAAAATTAAGACAGAAATAAAAAGTCAAGAAAATCAAATGAAATGAAACGCACAAGACAAAAAAATGAATATGTTGATCGAGAAACTAAATAAAGATGTTTGTGGACAAACAGAAAAAAAAATAGGAATCAAAAGAAAAATCATTTCGAATGCAAACTGAATAATACCAAAGACGAATAGAAAAGAAAATGTTACACAAATAAAAGTAAATAGAGCAAGTGTAGGGGTGGATTCAAACTGGCAGGGGGGCTGAAGGAAAGGTATAAAAACAATTAAGCTGCTGGTACCAAAAAGTCTATATGACTTCATATATTTCATTCTGTGACCCACACGTTTGATGGAAGAAAGAAAAATAGCCAAACGAGTACCCATCCTTCCCTGAACATCATACCATAGTGAACGAGTTCCAAAGGTCTATATCACTCCAATTTTTTTTCTTCTGTGACATACACGTAGAATGAAATAAAGAAAAATAGCTAAACGAATGCCCATCCTCCCATGAACATCATACTATAGAGAACGAGTTCCAAAGTTCTATATCACTCCAGATTTTTTATTCTGTGACCTACTCTTATGGTAGGAGAAAAAAGGCTAAATGCATGACCATAGTCTACTGAACATCTTAGTCTATCTCGGCTGTTGGACCAAAAGTCTATATCACTCCAATTTTTTTCATTCTGTGACCTACACTTAGAGTGGGGAATAAAAAGTTAAACAAATGTCAATAGTAAACTGAACATCATGCTATAGGCTGTTATACCAAAGGTCTAAACCACTCTAAATATTTCATCCTATGGCATGCACCTTGAGCGAGAGAGAAAAAATTATAGCCAAACGAATTTTTGCGAACTGTTGTCCTTATCCTCATAATTGTTGTTCCAATATGTTGGGCCTAATAATTATCTGGCATTTTGGTTAGAATAATTAAATTGCTATATTCAGAGAATGCTTACCTTTAACCTTTGAGACTCAAAGCCTCTATTCGCTAAACCGCGGGTCAGAGAATTAGTTGGGCAAAACGTTAGGTGAAAAGGATCATTCATAATGGTCCACAAGACCAATAATTATTTTTCTGCTAAAATTGCAAAATGGTTGTTTTTGAATTCAATGGTAAGACGTCTTTGCCTATTTATACACTAAATGATTATACCATCCCTGGATCCTCGGCGCAAGGAGTTGGCCTCTTTGGATTTGAACTTTTGTATTAAGATTAAAAAGTCTAAATGCTTATCCACTGTCAAAAGTGTTTATTCTAGAAATAAAAACAAAAAAAATTTTTAAAAATAAATCATGTGAAGTAAAAAGAAAACCAATGAATCGTTAGGTAGATTGAAAAAAAAATTGTAAAACAGAAGTGGAAAAAAGATAAGGGGAAAAAAAACTATAAAAAATCGAGTAAATAAAAAAAAGAAGTTGAAATTGTAGGTTTAAAAAAATGGACGCTAATGAAATTTTTCACATAACGTTAACATTGCAGTAAAGAAAGGAAATGAGTTTTCAAAAATTGTGTTGGCTGAATTTTCCTTCCGCATTTATTTAAAAACAGGGCACTCGAAAAGAATTTGAAATTACGTTTTTAAATGGCATTTTCTAAAGAAGTCAATATGCAGCAATAGAAAAAATATTTAAAAGAATTTCAGTTGTTTGCAAAATTCACTTAATCTTTTTTTTTTAAACAGTCGCTAAGTTTTATAAATATACTTTACATTGAAAAACCGTGTACAAATATTGATTTTAAAAAGTCTACATAACACAAAAGAAGATTAATATGCATTTAAAGTATTTTTTTCAAAAAGTACAATTCTATAGAAACGTATAAAATTTAATTTAAACTTAATCAAAAAATTTAATGTGATATAGTATTAACGAAAACCAAAATATACAAATGTAAAAAACATTAGTGAAATAATTTATTGATTTGATTTACGGCATATTAACTATCAGTGTTATTTAATGATGAGAACAATCTGAACAACAGTTTTTCTTTAATAATTATATTGGTTTGAATGTCACCAAATGCTCTGCTTATTTTGTAGCTGGGAGTAATATGGGACTTAAACCTTAACCAAGAGTATTAGCTCGGATGTGAACTGAATGACTAGGACACTGGATAAGTTTTAGAACTTATTTGTAAATACAGATATCACAGCTTCTATCTAACAATCTTAAAAGATCTGGTCATGGTTTGTTTAATTTTTCGAATGTCCGGTTTCTCAAAATTTACAAAAACAATGCATTAAAAATATATAACAATAAGGCGAAATACAATAGTATGAATGATCTAACTCTTATATAAAATAACATTGTGTGTCTATCTATCAAGAGATTGGTATTTACCGAACTACTTCACCAATTTTCAGCGGGGAGACTTTAATTTGATATATAGAGTATTTGACTTTGAATAACTTTTTTCTTTTAGTTGGGGGTTAGCCGGAAAAATAGCTGCTAAGAGGTCAAAATCGATTAATTAGATTGTTGTGGGCTCGTACATCCTGCTGATCGGGGGCTACATTAGTCATTAGATGGTCTTTATAACCGCAGTTTACTAAAATAATTCCCGGCTTTCAATAACTTACGGCAATTTTCTTAGGAAAAAAAACAATCATTGAATTACAAAAAACACAGATCAAAATAAGCACAAAAAAGTATGAAAACATCCCTCAAGCAATATCTGGTAATATTTCTAATAAAAGATTTAATTAGCAGTGACGTTCAGATCAAAAGTAGTTTGTTTTTATTTTACGGCATATCTGCTATTTTTAGATCATTTTATGTCGAGAATAATCGTTTTTTGATAAACGTTCTTTTTTTTTACAAAGGTAGTTTTTTAATAACACAATGTAATGTATTTAACCCTAGTATTGACTAATACCTTTTCCAAAGGTATTAGTCAAATTATGGACGGAAATGGAACGCCTAAGATTCGAACTAACGTATAGCATTTCCGGAGTCCAGGTGCCTACTGACTGAGGCAAGTGGTCTTCTCCAACTGAAAGTAGAAATGGATATATTTTTTTAATTCAATGTAATCCAGCTAGCGAACTTTTCAATTTTATTTTTATTTTAGTTTTTTTTTTGTCTGAGGACATAAAGACTAAAATAATTTTTTTTTCGATTATTTTAAGATTGAATTAAAAAGGTTATCAAGGTCACTCTATCGACGGCGCTCTCAAATTAATTAAAATAGCATTCAATATTGATATTAAAGACGACAAAAATTATCAAATGAAATTTAGTGGCAACAGCAAAAATCTATTTTCTGAGCAAGTATTTCGACATATTTTGCAAACTAAATTTAACATTTAATTAGAGAGTAAAAACTATAAATTTAAACTCATATTCAATGTGACATGACAAATATTTGTTTTAAGAAATTGGATGAAATTCGATAAAATGATCAAAGTATTAAAATAGAAACATTTAATAAAAAGAAAAAGGAAAGGGGAGTTCGAATCCCAGCCGTTCTATGTACTTTCATAATTGTGCCAACACCCTTAGGAAAGGTATTTCTCCCCCCAACTTCTCTCTGTAAAATCGCTAGTACAGGCTATTTTATTTTAGTATTAATGATAGGTCATTACCCTTGGACGATAGGAAGGAAGATTAGCGTCTCTTTTCAACAAAAGGAGAGATAAAGTAATTTTTAGCAATACTTCGAAATTAATGTTTATTAAAGCTAAAATAATGCGTTAAAGGTATCAATTTTATCATATATAAGTTTTTAATTATATATATAATAAATATAAGGTTTATTAAGGCTATAATTATGCGCTAAAGGTATCAGTAAGTTATATTTTGAAGATATAGTTCCATTATCGAACTATTGGTCATTTTTGTGCCTGTCTTTGTGGGTTATTTTGCTATATTTTTTGCTGTTTTAATGATTATTGTTAATTTTAGCTCTTTTTAATGCATCTGTTTTTTTTTTATCTTTTCTGATTATAAAATAGGTTTTTTGATGTAAAAATTTTGTTATTGCACAACAAGCGTTTTCAAGGTTATCAGATTTCAAGTCTCTAGACACCAAATTAAATGAGTAGTTCAATAGAGACCACAATAGTCCAATCTTTTAAATTTGATCTCTTAGCAACTAACTTCCCACCTGAACAAAAGGTGTTCTTTAAGCGTAAATACCTCTTATATCCGATTTTAAGTGTGTAGACCTAAAACTTGTAGAATAGTTTGGTAGATTCAGTTCACTTATATTGATATCTATAGATATGATATAGAGATTTAAGGTAAGAATCAAAATATTTTCAGATATATGTATATTCATCTGGTTACACACATGCATACGCATATGCTCTTAAACCTATTCGGGATGAATGTACAAACATCATATAAACATCATCACAAGAAAGACCTGCCTTCTTCACATGATTTTGAATTTTCAAATTAATTTCTTTATTTTGATTGTTATTTATATTATGTTTCGTCTGTTGTGCCCGCTGGCTTTTTCTTTTTTTCAATTGTTTAAAAATGCAAACACAAATTATTAACTTTCGTCATAAGAAGTCTGGCAAATTACCTCTTTTACTCAACATTTAAGTCTACACACAAAAACACATGCATACATATAGAGTGGTATGTACGAGTTAAAAAGCGTACACACAGAATCAACCGCCTTTGGTGACCGTCAATTTCTTGTCTCTGATGATCTCATCAGGTCTCAAATATGTGTGTTATAATTTTCTCGCTAAATTAATATTATTATATACTAGAAGTATTATCCGGCTTTGTTCGGGCGCCTAGCTGTAATTAAGGAAGTTTATTATATATATTAAAAAAAGGTTAATATTTTTTTAATATAAAAAATTCATTTCTAATGATTTGTTACACTAAATTCATTTCTAATGGTTTCCTCAAATAGATTCATTTCAAATGCTTTTCCATACTAAATTCATTTCTATTTCATTTCTATAAATTCATTTCTAATGATTTTTAATACTACATTCATTTCTAATGTTTTTTAATATTAAATTCATTTCTAATGGTTTTCTCTACTAAATTCATTCTAATGTTCTATTCTATCAAATTCGTTTTGAATGCTTTCCTGCTTAATTCGTTTCTAATGCCGTATGTAGTAGATTGATTTGTAAAGCTTTTCTCTAAGAAAGCCTATTATATGCAAATTTTAGTAGTCTAAATCAAAGGCAAATTAATTAAAGTAAAATGACTATTAGAGTTATGTCATCTGTTATTTTGTCATGTGCAAAGAACATGTAATTTGGACTCTGTTTTTGATTGTGGTTTAGTTTTATTTTTTAAATAAAAGTAAACCCGACCAAAAAAAACAAGAAAAAAATTATTTACAAACTAACACGGATAAAGGATTTAAAAGAAAAACGGGAAGATAGAGACAAAAAATATTAAAAATAATAATTTTCCCTCTTTCTCTCCCTCTGTCTCTCCTTTTCGTGTTTCTCTATCTGTCCTCAAACACGTGGATGAGTGTGAGTAGGTGCGTGTGTGTCTCCAATTATCTTCTTGCCTTATTTTTATTTTTTTTTTGAAGATGTGACGCTTGTTTGTCTGCCGATTTTCCATTAAAAATTATTGTTCTAAATTATTATTTTTCATTGAAGCTGGGGGACATTTATTTCTAACTAACAATATTTTTTATGCATATCTAAGTTCAATACTAATTGTCTCCGTATATATTTTATGCATATACATTGATAAAGAGAGGAGGGGACTCAGTTATAAGACAGTGATAGAAATATTGACAGACATGCAGATAGACACAAAGACGAAAAGACAGAGATAGAAGAAATATGAATAATTAGTTAAACGGTTAGATATATAGATATATAGATAGATAGACTGAAACGAATAGATAGATAGATAGATAGATAGATAGACTGGAACGAATAGATAGATATATAGATAGATAGATAGATAGACTGGAACGAATAGATAGGTAGATAGATAGATAGACAGGAACGAATAGATAGATAGATAGATAGATAGATAGATAGATAGATAGATAGATAGATAGATAGACTGGAACGAATAGATAGGTAGATAGATAGATAGATAGATAGATAGATAGACTGGAACGGATAGATAGATAGATAGATAGAAACGGATAGATAGATAGACTGGAACGGATAGATAGACTAGAACGGATAGACTAGAACGGATAGATAGATAGACTAGAACGGATAGATAGATAGACTGGAACAGATAGATTGGAACGGATATATATATAGATAGATAGATATATTGCCAAATAGATAGATAGATAGATAGATAGACTGGAACAGATAGATAGATTGGAACGGATAGATAGATAGATAGATAGATAGATAGATAGATAGATAGATAGATAGATTGCCAACTAGATAGATAGATAGATTGCCAACTAAATAGATAGATAGATTGCCAACTAGATAGATAGATAGACTGGAACAGATAGATAGATAGATTGCCAAATAGATAGATAGACTGGAACAGATAGATAGATAGATAGATAGATATATAGATAGACTGGAACGGATAGATAGATACATA